>VTFQ01000006.1:1291334-1523025 GCA_036281575.1 Ancherythroculter nigrocauda
AAAGTATTCAGGCTATGAATGGAAAATAAAATGTTACCCTCTATAGATAAATAATGCTTTCATTTCATTTTATAAAACTGAATCATCTGATTTTATTGAAGACCGCTCTCAGTTTCTCAATGATCTTCAGCTTCCACACATTTTAGATGAAGGTCAAAATTATTTAGACAAAATATTTGAAGAAAGTGAAACCTTGGAAGCTATACCTAAGCTAGAGAATGTAAATCAGCAGGCCCTGATGGATTGTCAACTGACATACAGTATATAAGCTATTAAAAGACAAACTGGTTGGTGTTTTGAAGGAAATGTGCAGTCATTTCAAAATGGTTATTTACCACCCATGCTGAGAAGTGCTCTGACTTTAATTCTGAAACCAGACAAATCTGCCAAACGTGAGTCATACAGACCAATCTCCTTACTCAACAGACATGACAAACATTCTGTATGAAATAAGGGAAGCCCCTGACACTTGTTTCCTATCACTCGATGCAGAAAAAGCATTCGATAGGGTTGAGTGGCTTTATATAAACAGTCTGATTTCTGACTTGTAATGCAGCTTGAATCATATTCACACTGTTCATTCGTTGTCTAGAGGACAACTGGTTTTGGGAGAATTGGACTCCCCTTACAAAAAAAGAAGTTTATTCAATTGTGCTATTAGTATACTTCTTTCAAACTAAAAATAAGGAAGTACACTTTCAGTCTACTTTTTTATATACTTCACAGAAATATACTTTATGTACCTCTCAGAAATATGCTTAAAATTGATACTTGACTTATACTGACAGAAAAGTCTCAGTATATTTGGCCTATACTTGTACTCTGTATTTTGATCAAGATAATTAAGTATTCCAAGTATACTTGGCTTGTAGTTGTGTTTAATCTTTTGATTGAGTAGCCTATTAAATACTTTTTTCACATAGTTTTACATACTGTCTTATAAAGTTACATGGACTGAAAATATTGATTTATAAAGAAAACATATAATTTTCCAGCTATCAATGTTTTCACTGTTATACAGTGGGGTTACACATCTTCTAAAAGAGTACAGAATCTCCAGATCAAAACACAGGTGAAGAAGAAGCTGAAACAAGAGATGGAAGATTGTTCACACACATGTAAAATAATGTTAACATCATACATTAAACAGCATGTAAATCACAACAGCCTAATATTACTGAATGAAATGTCGACCCAGGACAAGCTATAGGACTGTGAAGCTTTGGGGGTGTTGATGGACTCAATCTACTCCATCTGTGTTTTGAAATCTGCATCATTGTTCTGAATCTGTTCCAGGCAAAGTCTTTGACAAAAATGCAATTTTCTCAACTTTTGTTTTTTTAAAAAAATGTTGCCTTTCTTTATAATACTTACCCAAATACAAGTGTTGATAAAAAAAGAATGCATGAAGCTATAATAAAATGTTTATTAAATTAGTTAAAGTACATTTAAAGGTAACCTATATTTCAAGTATAAAAAAATTAATGCCTAAATTGAAACATAGTAGTATACTGAAAATGTAAAAAATAATATATAAACAGGAAACTATAACTATGATGTTATGTTCACTTAAAGAAAACTTACAAGTATAATTGCTATTAGTTCATTAAAAGTACACTTAAAAGTGTACTTTCATAAACTAAAAAATGTACTACTTGTATTAAAATAGTAAACTACTAGTATACTTATATGTTCACTTGTAGTAAAGATGCAGTACAAATGAGAAACATAGTTGTAAACTAGTTGTGCACTTTAAGTTTACTATACTTTTACACTTATAGTACACTTAAACATATACTTTTATTTACAAAAAAAGTGGGCAAATGTAGTCCCAAGCAGTATTGAAATAGTACACTTACAAGTTTACTACTAGTACATTGATATTAGTATACTTTATAAGTAATCTTCCTGATCAATTCCAACTTCTAAGCTGAGAAGTTGAAACTGATCAGGAAGATTACTTATAAAGTAATCTGTTGCAACAGTAACTATTGACCCTCTCTTTTCCAGCACTTTAGACACAGTTGCAATTGCAGGCCTAGAGCACAAATGCAACATGGAACAAACATTCTCTCTCTCTCTCTCTCTCTCTCTCTCTCTCACACACACACACACACACACACACACACAGTGAAGTTAACCTTCATATTCTCCTCATTCCCCTTTTACACTCATGGTAAAGAAAATTAAGGAAAATAGTCAGACACCATGGTATAATGAGCACAAGAGAGCAGCCCGAAAAATGGAGCACAGTCAGATTAAAAATAAAACTAAAGGTATTTCACATTTCATGGAAGAACCGTGTAACTGCATACAGAACTGCCTTAAAAACAGATAGATCTGCTGACTTTTCAAACAAATAAACACAACCCTTGGTATTTATTGGATACAGTGGCTAACTTAACAAGGAATAAAGCTTTAACTTCTGATGTTTCAAAACAGCATAGCAGTAATGACTCTATGAATTTCTATGCTTGCAAGATTGATACTTTTAGAAAAAATGTTCTAACCATGCTATCTTCTATTTCAGTTTCATGTCAGAAGTCGTGCTATAGACCCCCTGAGGAACAATTCCATTCATTCATTGCTTCAGGACATGAAGAATTGTCTAAACTTGTTAAATCATCAAAATCAACAACATGTATGTTAGACCCTATACCGACTAAACTATTGAAAGAGATGCTTCCAGAGGTCATAAATCCTCTTCTTAATATTGTTAATTCATCTTTATCACTAGGATACATACCGAAAACTTTTAAGCTGGCTATTATTAAACCTCTTATTAAAAAACACAACTTGATCCTAGAGAATTAGTCAATTACAGGCCAATCTCAAATCTCACTTTTCTGTCAAAAATACTAGAAAAGGCAGTTTCATCCCAACTATGTTCCTTTTTAGAAAGAAATAGTAAACGATCGGTTTGTGTGAGAAACCGAACAGTATTTATATAATTTTTTACCTCTAATACACCACTATGTCCAATTGCCTTGAGCATCCGGTGTGTGAGGTCTGAAAATGCGCTCCAATGCCGGAAGTGATCGCTCGCACGTATATGTCAATAGCCCTATTCGGACGGGATTAGTTTTACATGGGGAGGTGGAGTAAAGTAATTTTACCTCAGGATGTCTGTAATATTAATTAATATTAAGAGGGGTAACTCGATTTACGCACCCCCGTCACCTCCCTGTCGTCATGTGGGTATACGTTGCTTCCTGATACCATGTACGCAAACACATATAATCTAAATATATAAACTATATATAACAGTTAGTTCCGGTCAAACAATTTATTAATTAAATTCTGATTGTATTATGATGGTAATAGGCACTTTGCTAAATATAAAATTAGTTTTGTGCCTCTGAGAATTGCTTCGATCTTCTTTTTGCTTTAAATGGTATGGAAAATAACCTAACGTTACTTGAGGTTTGCCATCGATTTGTCTCTCCACCTACTACAACACAAATTAATCTTTCTTCAAGTGCTTCCATGCTTGAAAACTAGTTTTAAACAGGAAATGACAGAATTTTACCGTACATATTTACAGCGGGTCTATTCGAACGGGATTAGCATTACCTGAGGTAATTTTTCCGGACCTTTTTACAGAAGGTAAAAGTCGCCGTAATCTTTACTGACATTGTCCGTAATGATTACTGAGATGGCACATTCGTACTACCACACACACACACCTTATTGTTGCTGATGAACTTGAAGTAACTGAAATGTCTTTGTCTTACAGGGAATGGAGAATACATTGGAGAGACAGTGAAGAAGAATCTCAGGAGCAGGTAATCCAGTAACAAGTTAAGAGAATAAACACCTGAGGTAGGTATAAACAGTCCAATAGCATTAGAAGATCTCTGAGATCCAAGTTGAGACTAGACAATGTGTGCAACTGAAATGAATGCTCCTACTCCTTCATATAAAACAATAGAGAGATTTAAATTTTCTAAAAGATCTTTGGTCAAGAAACACAGTATGCGTGGAGGCGTGAATAATCATGAATAATGGGTGATTATCACCTGAGAAGACAAAAGAGTCGCATAAAAGAGCTCTAATGACCTGCATAAATAATGAGGCCTTTCTGTCAGATAGGCTGTGAAAAAACCCTCTATTGATCATGTCTCAAGCTCATCATAATGTAAATCAAACATACAGAAAAAACAGCAATAGTGTGAAATATTATTACAATTTAAAATAATGGTATTCTATTATTAAAATATAATGCATTTCTATGAAACAAAGTGTCTGAACAGTTATGTTACCTCTATGGCATTTCATATAGGCTTTTAGCTTAAAAGCATGCACATTTGGAGAAATATTGATGGATTCTCATGTTTATGTCAATTTTCTATACAGAGGAGTATTTATTCATTATTTATTGTCGTCACTATGAACGCTGGATACTGTGTTTACAATTCATACTTGCAGCCGGAGGGCGCTCTGTGCACTTTTAGTCCACAAATGCCAATGCTAAAGAAGAATAGGCAATCCAGGAAATAACTGAACTAACAGAGGCCAGAGATCACTAACTATGGCTATTTAAAACACTTTTCAAGACAATAAATACACGATTGAGACGATGAATGCATGTATTGACTGAATTTGCCTCTGAATAACGCTGACTCCGTGGGCGTGGCCGCATTAGCGGATAATGAGCTGAATCACGGATTTCTGACATGGCTCTCTTTTCATACAGATTACATAAACACAGAAGGTTTGTTTTGTTTGTTTTGACTTACACGATTTAAAACCTGACATTTCAACGTTTCTTTAGACACAAGTATAATTTTTTTGTGATTAGTATTCACTAAGTTACAGTTCATTTTCTGAGAACTATCAGATTGGACTTCGTTCAGAGGGAGACGAGAGCTCACGCATCATGTTAGTTTTCTTTATTTTACAAAAAGCACAACATTTTGTTTTTACTCTGAGTGTACACAAATAAAAGAAGATATTCCACAGATTAAAATGGTGTATAGCTCTTAATTGTATGTGCAACATTGACGGAGTATTTTGAGTTTCTTTCACACTGGTTAGAAAAAAACCACGGTGATCACGCCGGCGTGACCGCCGACCCGAGGGAGTTAAGTCATATTATGTTACTACACATTATGGAAAGCTTACTACCTGCGAGTGACATTGTGCCTTAAAAATAAATGGTGCAACAAAATTAAGTTGGTTACAATCTAACTAGCCTCTAGTGTGGACTTTGTTCCATTTTATTAAGAAGTAACCCTACCCTGGACTTCTATCCCACAGGCTGCAGGTCTGCTTAAACCAAGACTCATGTAGCCTTAAACAAGACACTTAACCCTAATTACTGCAGTGTAAATATCCAAGAGGTACAAGTTTGTTTGGAAAAAGTATTTGTTATGTACTTCATAACAACACATTATTTATTAGTTATGCATTTATACATTTAGAAAAATTGCTGCTTCTGTTAGATAATTAAATGCATTGAAGTAAAAGCTCAGGATTATATCATCAGTTAGGTTTAATTTTCCTCCCTCATATATAACGCTGTTTTGGTAATCAGTGAGCTCAATCTAAGGACTAAAATAGCAGCATTTCATTTGGTGTGGAGATTGAATGTTTGGTTTATTCTGTGTTGCAGATTCAGGCAAAATGAACGGCATTGTTCCCAAGAGCAAAGCAAAAGGCACTGACTTCTGTGGAGTGAACAACTACTATTATATAATCCGCTCTGATCTCGGCTGCTATATGCAGTCAAGTAATTTCAATAAAGGTTTAGACATCTCTATTTTCAGTCTGCACCCTGCCTGCCAAAATGGAGACCATTACCTTGGTTGTGGAGCTGGCTACTTTTACATCATAAAGGGCAATTCCTACCGCAGAGTCAAGAACCTGACGACAGACAGCGATGCTGTAGTTTACAGCCTTCATCCCAACTGCCAGGATGGAGACCACTACCTTTCAGCCTTTGGCAATTTTTACATTATCTTCCAAGGAAAAGGCACTTACCGAAGAACAACAAACATGAATCGAGACTCGGATGGTGTAGAATACAGCCTGCATCCCAACTGCAGAGACGGGCTCTATTACTGGGGCCTTCCAAACCACTACTACTTCCTCAAGCCAGTCTCAAAGTGGGGAGTTGAGTACTACAAAGGTACCGACTTCAGCAAAGATGAGTGCACTGCTGTCTATTCTGTTCATCCCGATGTTCTTAACTTCCTCCCTGGTGGGCTGTCAATAACTATAGGCCCATCCTTTGGCATTTGGGAGAATATTAAAACTCTAACTAATGACAGCAATACACCAGTGACATGGCAAAAGAAAATCAATAAAAAGGTTGGATACAATAAGGAGAAGATGATCCAGATCACACACAATTGGAAGATAGCCGCGTCAGCCTCGGTTGGATCTGGAGCCCTTACAGGGTTAATTGTGAAGACGCAGTTCTCCTTTTCTGCAGAATATGGAGGTTCACATGTCAGCACTGAAAAAGAAAGCTGGAACGAAATGACCGAAGTGGAAGAACAACTCACATTTGAGCTGAAGCCAAACGAGTCTGTATATCTGTGGCAGTACAGAATGGGTCTTGGTAAAGATCAAGTGTTGTTCTGCCGTGATTTAAAGATTGACGATGAGCCAAACCCTCCAACTGAAGTCCCGCTGCCACTCGCACAATCATGAAAACACATCAGGATGCTTTAACTCCAAGGATAACCAAGTTCTTCTGTTAAATGCCTTAATAATAACTTCTCTAGTAATTATTTAGATATCTGCATGCATTGCTTAAAATGAGACTGGAATTGTTTAATATAGCAAAGAGATTTTTCAGTTACAGTCAATGTAACTACAAATTACAACAGTATTCATTATGGTATTATTGAAACTTTGTGTTTATGATTTAAAAAAAGCTTAGAGAAACCTACTTTAAATATAAAGAAATTTTGGAAATTGGGCTTTTGGAAAGTTTTACATAAAAAAGGTCTATATTATGGTCTATATCAGTCTATATTAGTGTAGATGTAGTCATAGATGATGTCATAGTGTAATCGAAGTCTATGAAGTGTTTGATTCACAAGTCATAAAAAGAGCTGCATTCTGAACTAATGCATTTGGCGTGTACATGTAATTAAAAGCTTTTTATTTTTCACATATTTCACTTTATAGCATATACCATTTGCATTTTGCTTTTAATATGCTAAATAAAGTTGAATACTGCTTTTAAAGTCTTGGTGTTTTCATTGCCATTCTGTTTCATTACCAAAAATCATTGTTGTGGTGTGTGTTTGACAAATCTCCACTCCCAGACAGCACACACACGTCTGTTTGATGTGTGATGTTTTTAGAAATATGCAGAGGATTCTGGAAAACCAGAGTTGCAGGACCTGCAGGATTTTTCTGAAGAATGATGGGCAGTTTAACTGCTCATGACAAACTAGGGACATTTTTGTATATTCAGTTATTTTGTCTTGTGGACAACATGTAAACATCTGTTAAGTGAAGTAGCTTAGTTGAGGCAGCATTAAATAAAAAAACAACATGCAATTTTCATGATCCCTCTTATTTAGTTTAAAATATTTACATTTTCAGATTCTGCAAGGTATATGTAAGCTTATGTTTACACAATTGTATGTCTGTTCTTATGTAGTGTTGGGTAAACATCTGGTCACGTTAATCTTTGTGTAAGTTGTGTTTTAATTTCTAAATGAAAAGATCATAAATCCCTGTGACTGAAAGGGGAAGTCATGTGCAGACTTTCATGGTGGAATTTACAGCTGCAACATGGAAGATTTTTTGGTTAAAAATTAACAAAAATCAATCATTGAGCAAATACATAATCAAAATCAACACTGTCTCCTTGCTTTACCCCGATTCACAACGTTAAGTTTATACTAATACAATTTTAGCTGTCAGATTTCATGAATTTCACAGGAAATGTCAGTTTCATGTCTTTTTTTTGTTTGTTTTTTTGTAGACACGTCTGCCATTCTCATACAAGTCTCAAAATCACAACTGATGTATTTGTCACTAGGTTCTTCATATGAAACAGCTCTGGTGACCTTCATCCACCAACACTTACAATGTTCACAGCACTTGTTGTGGTTTGGTGTGAGATTTCCCTGCAAGATTCCTCTTTATAACCATAACTAAACTAACTTTAATGACAAATAGTTGGCCATTCTTTTTATGTTGACTCCTTTAATCTTGTAATATGTTAACATAGCCTCTTCTCTTTAATTATTATTCCCTACTTTTTTTATTTTTTATTTCTTCTCATTATTTTCAGTTGATCCCAGAGGCAAATCTTTAAAAGTATTAATAGTACTGGATTTTCTTACCAACCGCCCCCAGTCAGTGCGGTTGCACAAGCATACATCCTCTACCTCAGCAGCCATATCACCCTGTAGCCCAAGACTGGTTGCCCACTGAAGCTAAGCAGGGCTGAGCCTGGTTAGTACCTGGATGGGAGATCTCCTGGGAAAACTAGGTTGCTGTTGGTAGAGGTGTTAGTGAGGCCAGCAGGGGGTGCTCACCCTGTGGTCTGTGTGGGTCCTAATGCCCCAGTATAGTGATGGGGACACAATACTGTCAAAAAGCACCGTCCTTCGGATGAGACGTTAAACCGAAGTCCTGACTCTTTGTGGTCATTAAAAATCCCAGGATGTCCTTCGAAAAGAGTAGGGGTGTAACCCCGACATCCTGGCCAAAATTGCCCATTGGCCTCTGTCCATCATGGCCTCCTAATCATCCCCATACACTGATTGGCTTCATCACTCTGTCTCCTCTCCACCAATCAGCTGGTGTGTGGTGGGCGTTCTGGCACAATATGGCTGCCGTCGCATCATCCACATTGCTGCACATTGGTGGTGGTTGAGGAGATTCACCCTTCAATATGTAAAGCGCTTTGAGTGTCCAGAAAAGCGCTATATAAATGTAAGGAATTATTATTATTATTATTACCTTAACTTTGAGCACTGGTGTGCCACAAGGTTGTGTGCTGAGCCCCCTTCTTTATGCACTTTTCACCCATGACTGTCAAGCTATCCATAAATCGAACATTCTAGTTAAATTGGCAGATGATACAACTGTCATTGGGCTTATATCAAACAATAAAGAAGTTGAATATAGGGAAGAGGTTCAGAACCTGACAGCGTGGTGTAACATTCACAACCTGGTCTTAAACATTAAAAAGACCAAAGAAATTATTGTGGATTTTAGGACCACTAAAAAGATCACCCCCAGTCCTGTGAATATTAAAGATGAGGTTGTAGAGAGAATCCCCAGCCACAAGTTTCTGGGAGAAACTATTACAGAGGATCTCTCCTGGGGTGATAATACTGCATGTTTGACAGGAAAAGCACAACAATGCCTTTACTTCTTAAGAAAGTTGAGGAGAGCTAACCTTCCTCAGAAGCTGTTAGTCAACTTCTGCAGATGTACCACAGAGAGCATCTTGATTAACTGTATGGCAGCTGTACTAAAGCTGCCAAAAAGCCCTGCAGCAGGTTGTGAAAACAGTGCAGGATATTGTTGGCACTGATCTACCATCTCTTGAACATCTTTATAAAACTTCCTGTTTGAAAAGGGCCAATAACATCAACAAGTACATCACTCATCCCTGTCAAAAGGTGATTTCAATCAATCCGTTTACACACAAACAGACTAAAAATCTCCCTGACCATGTAAAATAAGTTACTGCTCAATAAGTTCAACAATAATATTCATGCTGCTATACTTTAAATTACTTGTCTTAACACTGAAGTTTATTTTTCTAGCATTATTTATTGTATGATGTCAATTATTTAACAATTATTAGTAACTATTTCATGTTTTTAACTATTGTATTTTAGTAGATGTTGTTAGTCATTCTTCTTAATGCACTTTGGGGTTGGCACAAGATAAATTTCGTTTTGTTACACAGTGACAATAAAATACTTGAGAATATGTTTCGAAATATTTTTCCCTTAAATGAGCAAAAAAAAAAAAAACAAAGTTGTAATTTTTAGACCAAGTGACTTTTATGATGGTGGTGATCTGGATCTAGGCTTTTTAAGTTCTCATGTTACTCTGTGCGCTAAAAACCTTGGCGCTCTAATTGACTCGGATTGAAACAGATCAACTCTGTCATCAGATCATGCTTTTTCCATCTACACTGCCTCACAAAATTTCAATCTTTTCTCTCCCTCAAGAATTTGGAAACAGTTATCCACGCATTCATTACCACACGTCTTGACTATTGTAATTCACTTTATTATAAAGTGATAATAGTTCATCTATTGGACGTCTACAGTTTGTTCAGATCGCTGCTGCTAGGCTGTTGACCGGTAGCAAAAAAATGATCACATTACTCCCATCTTGGTGTCTCTCCACTGGCTACCAGTTCAATTTAGAATAGAGTTAAAAATTTTAGTCTTCGTTTACAAATGTTTACATGGCTTAGCTCCAGACTACCTCTCTGTGTTGGTATAACCCAACTAGGTCACTTAGGTCTGGGGATCTTGGATTACTCTCTGTGTGCAGGATAAGCTAAAACATTGAGGGGACAGAGCCTTTGCAAGGGTTGGCCCTAAACTATGGAACAGCTCACCAGTGTCAATTTCTATGTTTAAATCAAAGCTTAAATCTTATTTTTTTATCTACGGTGTTTAACAACAAAGGAATTTTATTGTGTGTATTTTATTCTGCTGTTTTAAGTTTTCTTTTTATGTATTGTTTCTAATGTACAGCTCTTTGGTCAACCTTGTGGTTGTTTTTTTATATGTGCTTTATATCTAACTAACTAACTAAAAAAAAAAAAAAAAAAAAAATTACAAATGTCTGAGCATGTCAAAACTTCTCCAGGGCCCCAAAATACCCTCAAACCCCAGAGGGATAACAAACACTATAAACCCTATACAAAGGGAACCTTAATGTAATGTGTTACTGAAAATAAGTAAGCATCACTTGATTATCCATGCGGCATTTATAGAGAGAAATCAACTGATATTTATATGCATTCATGTTAGTATCTGCTATTCTGTTATAAAGATCTCATCATTTACAGTTCACGCTATCATAATTTCATCTTACTTTTTGACCATATAAATATCAGCATCTGCACCAAATAGCTTTTTTTATTTCTTTTTGCTCAGTTTGGGAGTCTGAATAAAATGGAGCTGTGTTTTCCTGCTCAACTCTGAGCTCCATATTCTCCCCTTATGAAATATGATACTCATCAAAAACGTATTGTGACTCTACTTATATCTTGCTGTTAGTGTTTTATATTGTTTTATTTTAAGAAATTGTGTGAGTGAGAATATTTCAGTGCAGCTTCAAAGGGCTTTAAACAATCCCAGGTGAGGAATAAGGGTCTTATCTAGCGAAATGATTGTCATTTAAAAAAAAAAAATACGAATGTATATGCTTTATATACACAAATGATCGCCTTGTACGTGCTTTCACTTTCTGTATTCTTCAAAAAGCTTACGCTGTATGTCCTACACCTTCCCTATTCTACTTACGGAAAAAATTTAACTGGCGATCATTTGTGTTTATAAAGCATATACAGTGGTATTTTTTTTGTGACCGATCTTTTCTAGATAAGACGCTTATTCCTCGTCTGGTGTCGTTTAAAGCCCTTTGAAGCTGCACTGAAACTGACATTTTGACCTTCAACCTTTTGGATTCCATTGAAGTCCACTATATGGAGAATAATCCTGGAATGTTTTCATCAAAAACCTTCATTTCTTTTCCCCTGAAGAAAGAAGGACATGAACATCTTGGATGACATGGGGGTGAGTAAATTATCAGGAAAATTTAATTTGAAAGTGAACTAAACCTTTAAGGGCATTTCATTGCATGGAAGTTTCTGGTTAATTACCGTTTATTAGAATATGCAGGAAGCACAGATAATTCTCAGAAACTGCCATGGAATTGGCTTGGCAGTTAATACACAGACGCTTCCCACAAGTAAGGATATGTGGCACTAGAAGACACAGGAAACATTAACCCTGAAGCCCTGAAGCCCTGTGTGACATACACAAAAATAAAGACTCACAACTCCAAAACTATAGCAAGGAGAGTCAAAAAGTATGTATCATTTGATAAAAAACCTTTTACATTTTCAGAGAAAAAAAAAGATTACATTTGAACATTCTCATGAAACTGCTGATAAAATTACATTTTTTTTAAAATATAATTTTACATATCTTTCTCATTTGACATGAAGTTCTTCTACATGGGAGTTGCACGTGGATACATTTTTGTGGTGATGGCATAAATTAATCAAAAGTTATAGCATTTGGAACAAAGGTAGCCTTTTTGTTTAGTCCTTGTTTAGCCCCCCCTAAAATAAATTTAAAATCGCTCCTCCATGAGGAATATCTTGTGACTGATTTTAGACTATTTTTAATCGGGAGCATCCATTGTAATTAATAATGTGTTATTTTCTATGATCTGGGCATGTTTTAGGAAGTTATAAGCAAAAAGGCCATGTGAAAGCTACATCTGATTTTAGTTAGCTCCTGTGGGGTTTTGTGTCGTAACTCCGTGAGGAATATCTCGTGATCGATGCATTTGATTATGTTGATTTTCGACTCATTTTAATCGTGAGAATCTGCTGTTAATTTAAATGAAAACCAGTCAGTATCTGGTGTGATCACCATTTGCCTCACGCAGTGCAACACATCTCCTTCACACAGAGTTGATCAGTTGCTGATTGTGGCCTGTGGGATGTTGGTCCACTCCTCTTCAATGGCTTTTGTTCAGTGTATATTGTGGCTGTACATTTATCTGGCTGTTGGGTGTTTTATATTGTTTTATATCTAGAAATTGTGTGAATGAGAATGAGTTGAGTTTTAACAGGAGCACGGGGGGAGAAATCATCATGTTGGGACAGGAATGATCTGGATGCCATTTCAGTGGCATGTATTATCATGTTTCCACAGACATGGCTCTCAAAAGTGCAGGAGAAACATTATAAGTATTACTAATTCAGCAAAAGAAAACTTGTAAATTAAGTAGTTTTTCTACTTTAATCTTTCCACAAAAGTAATAAACAAAAATCTGAAAAGAAGTCAAGTGTTTTTAATTTAGAGTGTATATGTGGTTTTATTTTAAATTTTGGTACTCAACATGACGTTTAGAAAAACAACCACCATAGTTTTTTATGCCATGGTTGAAAAATGAAAAAAGAATGGGTGCAAAAGCACACGGACCCAATCAGACCACCGTCACTGCTGACCTTCGATGATTTAACCATGCAAATCACAGCAAACTGACTTCAGCTAAACATCACCTCTTTTTAATGTTTCATTTTATTTAAATTTAGAGTGTGACCATCAATTTACTCATTCGTATTCAGAATTAGATTCATATTCATTAAACTTATTTTTATTTTAACTTGAGCTCAGTGTTTTTAGAACACCACGTCATGAACAAGACGCTGCAAAAGACACGAGACGCGAGCGCAACGGTCAAACGCGTCCATCTAGGGTGTGTTTACATCAAAAAACTATGGGAAAGCAGCTCAGTGGTTTTCCTCTCTCATAAAGTCATGCAATAATGAGTTTTTGTTTTGCTGTTGGAAACAAACCAACAATATTTGTTATTCATATAGTACTTTGCATATTCTAAAGAAAACCGGATCAGGGCCAAATACCTTATGCAAGAGTATGTTGAAATCCCCTGATGCTGATGGGTGTGCCTTGAGACCCTTGAGAGCTTTATATAAGACAGAAATCTGTCAGACAGACATCACTCAGACTCGATCGAGGTGAAGCTGCTCTTCTGACTCCATCTACAGTCATCCAGGTGAGTATGTTCCTAATAAATAGTTCATTTGAACACCTGTACTCTGTAGTCAAGATTAGAAGGACTAATATAACAGCATTCATTTGGTGTGGAGATTAAATGTTGGTTTATTCTGTGTTGCAGGTTCAGACACGATGAACATCATGAAAGACATTCCCAATAGCCAAACAACAGAAGGTATTTCATTTTAGATTAATTTAACCATGGTAAAAAATTAACCATGGCTTTTTTAATAGAAAAAACTGTAGTAACCATGTTTTGTTCGCAGTTTGATTAGCACTTGTATTACCACAGTTTTACTAAAAATACCATGGTTGATTTGTGGTTACCATAACTATAACCATTGTTTTTTATTTTACTTGGAGTAAAACTATGGTTAATTTCTGTAAGAACCATGTTTAAAACGATGAATGAATGCGTCTTAACTGGCTTAAAGAAATGTAATGATGTGTTAAGTAATCTTAATTAGAAATGCGTTGACTGCGCGACTGCTTTGAATATTAATTATGAATTTTGACAAATGTTGTAAATTGCATACAGTGAAATGAAAAGTTTCAATGAAAAATGATGCAGATAATAACTAAAAAATTTAATGCAAATGATCTCATTCATCAAGTCTCTCACACTGCAGCGTTGTTACTAGTTTAGATGAGCACTGACACCATGTGCTGAAATAATCACGTATATTTACGAGCCACGGCTTTCTCCGATAAATTCTGACACAGCAATCATCAAAATATGTCTTCTCCCGTCTCTGAAAATGTCTGGATTTAGAAATTATCCCACGGATGCTCATTTTAAGAGGCGTTTATTTAACCAGGTGTTAACATCACATTGAAAATATACATAACCGGAAGAATCGATGCACTGCTTCGATGAGCACTTCCGGTAATCAATTCTGCTGTGATAAAGGTCTATTAACCTAATCCATAGAAACTCAATATTTAAGTCAGAAGATGACACTGATTTAAAAAACAAAAACAAAAACAGGGTTAAGGAGATAGAAACTGTCTGACTGAATATTTAGCCAAGAACTGAGGATCCTCTGAGTGCCGCACGACTGAAAGTAATTCAGGCTACTAATGTTGAATTTTAGGATGAATTACTGTAACTGAAAATCATATTTAGGTCAGTTGTTTTTGAACTAAATCTGCTGTAAAGGGCGATCTGTTTAAGCCCACTGAAATGCTTTAATGCGACACGTCCACATCAATGTGTCTACAGATCGAGATCTCGATTCAAACAGATCAAATCACATTTTAAAACTAACTTGACGCTTCAAATAACGATTACATCGTTACGACACTAGGAGGCGATAAGTGACTATTAAGATGTATTTGACATTGAATGATTCATTCAGAAGATTTGTTCAAAAACACTGATTCATCCTGTAATTAAATAAGTGAAGTAGTTATGAGTGAGTCATTAAATCATTCATTCAAACCCATTTTTTAAAATTAATTAATTAAATATTTTTAAATAGACTGCAGTAATTAATATTTCGTCCTCTAGTAAATAATAATACTCAATTTTGTTTAGTCTATTCAGAATCATGGGAGAATCATGATTTCTATTTGAAAGAAAATAAAAATCTTGATTCTCATTTCATCCAGAATCATGCGACTCGAACACAAATGAAAATAACACACACACGTTCATCTTCCCCGCTGCTGTAACGATTTCTTAAAATGTTATATATTTAGCCCTATATGTTTTGTCTGTTTTTATATTGTTTGTCAGCACACATTAAATATTATGTATCTGCATCCACTAATCTTCCATCCGTATGGACTAGTGCTGGCTATTTTACAATTCCTAATCATTCATAACAATGTTGCAGCAATTTTTGATATACAATATAATTGAAAATGTTCGTAGGTCAATATTGTATCATTTATCATTGTAGCAGTAAGTTGATTTTCTGTATACTGCATATTTATTTTTGGACTGATAGTGGTTAATAAAGTCAAATAATGGTCTGTGAGAGAGTCAGTGGTAATATCCCTGTGTTCCTGTAGGTCAGTGTTAGAGGAACTGTGTAACATCTTAGACTTAGCCTGACAGTTATTCTGCCCTGGACCAGGTCAGTTTCCAGCATAAGCTGCCAGAGCGACTGAGCTTCAGCTTTTAGCTGTATGAAACCAAATCATTCGACAGTGAGTCAGGCTAACTAAAATAAGCCTGGCTTTTTTTGTAAACTTGTTTTATGAAACAGATCTCCAGAAACAATGAAAAACCAAAAGTCCAAATCAAACAGACCAAACGTGACAGTTTGTACTTATCTTAAAATCCTCAAGTTCATGAAAGTGCTTCTTCTGTTAGATGATAAACATTGAAATAAAAGCTCAGGATTATATCACCAGTGAGTTTTCATTTTCCTCCGTCATATATAAAGCTGTTTTGGTAATCAATGAACTCAATCTGTAGAAGGACTAAAATAACAGCATTCATTTGGTGTGGAGATTGAGTGTTTGGTTTATTCTGTGTTGCAGGTTCAGACACGATGAGCGGCATTATTCCCAAGAGCAAAACAAAAGGCGTCGACTTCTGTGAAATGAAAAACAACTTTTATATAATCCGCTCAGATTTTGGCTGCTATATGAAGACAGGAAATTTAAACAAAGGTTCAGGTGTCTGTATTTTCAATCTGCACCTTTCCTGCAAAGATGGAGACCATTACATTGGTCATGAAAATGGCTACTTTTACATCATCAGGGGAAATATGTACCGCAAAGTCAAGGACCTGATGACAGACAGAGAAGGTAAAATGTACACACTTCATTCCGACTGCCAGGGTGGAGACCACTACTTCTCAGCCAATGGCAAGTTTTACATTATCTTCAAAAAACAGGGCATTTATCGAAGAACAACAGACATGACTGACAACTCGCATCCTAAAAAATACGACCTGCATCCCGACTGCAGAAACGGCCTCTATTACTGGGGCCACACACACAGCTTCTACTTCCTCAAGTCAGGCTCAGATTGGGGAGTTCAGTACTGCGGCAGTAAAGACTTCAGCACAGAGGGGTACTCTGGTGTCTATTCTGCTCATTCTGATGTTCTTAACTTCCTCCCTGGTGGTCTGTCAGTAACTAAAGGCCCAGTCTTTGGCACTTGGGAGAATATTAAAACTATGACTAATGACAGCGATACAGCAGTGGAATGGACAAAGAAAATCAATAAAAAGGTGGGATACAATAAAAAGAAGATGTCCGAGATCACACACAGCTGGAAAATAGACGCATCAGCCTCGATTAAAACTGGAGGCCTTGCAAAGTTAATTGCACAGTGTCAGTTCTCCTTTTCTGCAGAATATGGAGGTTCTCATGTCAGCACTGAAAGTGAAAGCTGGAACACAATGACTGAAGAGGAAGAAGAACTCAAATTTAAGCTGGAGCCAAAACAGTCTGTATATCTGTGGCAGTTCAAAATGGGTCTTGGTAAAGATCAAGTGTTGTTCTGCCGTAATATAAAGATTAACCATGATATAAACCCTCCAACTGACAACCCGCTGCCACAAACACAAAAAAAACAGAATAACGAAGATGATGAAAAAAGGATCACTAATGATCCAAAGCCTCCAACTGAAGTCCTGCTGCCACCTGCACAACACAAAAAAAGAATAACCAAGTGCTTCAGATAAATACCTGCATTAATTATACCTTCTCTAGTAATTATTTAGATATCTGCATGCATTGCTTAAAATGAGGCTGGAATTGTTTAATAGCAAAGAGGTTTTTCAGTTACACTCAATGTAACTACAAATGACAACACTATCCATTATGGTACTATTGAAACTTAGTGTTTATGATTAAACCCAGCAAGCAATAGCCGTCATTTCTCCGTCTCTGTGAACTACAGACCTGATATAGTCCGGCTATTAGTAATTAAAATCAAAAACCAAATTTAAAAGTATTTTGGCTAAATGTCGATTTTGCCAAACTAACTTGTGAGATGTATGATGTTCCATCATATCAGCAAAGTCAACAGTGAAACAAGGTGTTTGGTTTCATATCTTTGACATGTTATATTGCGTAGGCTGTGCGTAGCCACGATTTAGCTCGTAGTCAGACCGGCTGTTTGTAGCCCACCTTTAATCAGTCCTGATTTATTGTCTAATTTTCACGGCTTGGCTATAGCCCTGATTCAGACCAGACATTTCTGCCATTTTACAACTGTTGGAGATCAAGCAACAGCAAATGTTAAAGCAAATTCTTTCCTGCTTTTGGTCTTGTAAGTATCTGTGTTTTTCATTTTGACATGCGTTCATTATATATGTACATCATGTGTTATCATGTGTAGGAACCGTGACATTTTAACGTGTAACAGTGCAGAGTAAGTGTGGTTAGATTAACATGCTACACGCTCATGTACTGTAGTGTTTCCTTGTGCCCTAAAACTCTCTAATTATCTCAATACGAGGGGGTAAACATGAAACCTGTGCACCTTATTATTATTTGTTACAGAAGCCTCATATATCTTTAAATCTTTTGATCATTATGATATGAAAATATGAGTTTTTGATTTGGCAAGGCAAGTTTATTTTGTATAGCACATTTCAACAAGAAGGCAATTCAAAGTGCTTTACATAAAACATGGAATTTATGGAACTGAAAATTAATCAGGTTGTTTTATAAACCCAAAAAAATCATTATCAGCCTTTTTTATTGAACTTTTTTGTCAATGTTTTATATTTTTATTATGTTTAAAAAAAAAATGTTTAATTGTATTGTACAAATTTAATTTTCATTATGTTTTTTAATCATTGTGTATTATCTTGAGTTCTTTTTCTAAATAAAACCTTTATATTTCATTTGTTTGGATGGATTGTCATTTATGAGAACCTGTTATATTTAAGTGAAAAGAATCCTTTAGCCAGTATTTTGTCGTCTATTACATGTATAGATGTAGTCATTCATTAGCTGTATATTTGATCTACTCTTGGGTTATGGTTATACGTCCATTAGATTTTCACTGACAGCCCAAATTCAGCCTTGTTTTAGTCTTTTAGACATAAAATTGCTTGCTGGGAAAGAAACTGACAGAATCCTACATTAAATCTCATGACATGTATTTTTCAAATCTCACACATTCAACACAACTGCAAATACACCATTCAATATGATGGCTAAATCAGGTATTGGAATTTTTTACTAGAAAAGAGTGGCTATCTATATTTGTAACGAGGCAGACTCCATGTGCAGCTTTATTATATAATTGTGGTCGTACAGGCAGGGGTCAGACAACAGCAAACACAGTATCACAGGCAAGACGTAATCAGTGTCAGGGACAGGCAGACAATCAGGGCAGGCGGCAGGCAAAACAGAGTTAACCAGGAAGCAGGCAGTAATCACACAAGGCAGGCGGCAAGCAGAGGCAGAGTAAACAAGGCAGTCCAAGGTCATACACAAGAAGCAATCAACAGGGGTAGACGCTCAGAAATGTTAGCCGTGGCAAAACAAGACTTCGCAAAGCATGACTCTGGTCACAAGATAATCCTGTCGTACAGTCATTGTCAAGCTTCACTACCCATTTCAAGGAAGTTTTTGGAAAACCAGCCTGGGATTCATCTATCGGTGAGAGATTATGTAAACTCAAGCAAGGTTTAATGTCTGTGTCTGACTATGCTCTCCAGTTCAGATCCCTAGCTGCAGCAAGTGTTTGGAACGAACAAGCCCTCATTACCACTAATCATCAAGGACTGGATCCCTGTGTGTGGTTGCATCTCGCTGCATCGGGCTCGAGAAGTTTATCCAACTTTCCATCAGATTTGCCACTCGTATGCAGCTGTGTCTCGAAGAGCACCAGGACCAGTGGTTATTTCCATCCATCCTCCGCCAGCCTGAATCGGTCAGTCATCCAGATCCAGCCGATGAACCCATGCAAATTGAAAAGTCACGTCTTTCGTCCGCTGAGTGACAGAGGAGGCTGACCCAGAATCTATGTTTGTATTGTGGCCGCCCTGGGGCCCGTTTCAGTTAAGGTTCAACCAACTCTGAGTTGACTTACCCTGAAATGGGAAACTCTGAGTTTTCTGTTTCAGAACAGCTGAATTGAGTTAGTTCAGTCGACTCTGAGTAAGTTGACTCTGAGTTAAGCGCGTGCACCACAACTATGAAAAGCCATCGTCAATGGAGCTCCAATATTACAATTCACCATGGCAACAGCACGTGACAAAATGACGTCCGCATACTTCTGAGTCAATGCAAGTTTAATTCTTATCACTGTTATAATATCAAAGGTGAAAACTGGCAGAACGTTAAGTTATTGAACTGATATTCATTTTCACGGTATCCCACGTGCAAAAAAAGAAAGAAAAAAAATAATAATTTAAGTGCATTTTTTTTTTATATCATTTTGCAAATCATTTTCTATTTACAATGTAGGCTAAAAGTAGCAGTTCTTTGCAATGAGTGTAAATAGTAATTAGATGCTATTTATATTTTATACTGGCAGATACATACTATTTGCACCTCAGTATTGTAAATTAACAGGATGCAACAATATGAGTGTAAATGATTTTAAAATTGTATATAAATAATTATCATTATTAAACACTTGTTAGACAATTTACTTCCACTTTTAGAACATTTTCTTCATTTTTATTGAAAATAAATGCCTTTCTGATGTGATGGGAAAGGGAAAAAAACTAGCTCGGCAGAAGGTGGATTTGAATCCAGTCAGTCGCGTCACAAAGTAATTCTCCATGCCCACTACGCTACTGCCAACACCACTGAAGCCATTATTCAGATGCATTGTTTTTAACCTTGTGTGACATTGATGGGCGGGGCTACTGTAAATTTGCAGTTTGTAATAAACACTCTGAATAATCTTGTTTTCCATTTGCATTAAGATTATTTTTATTACCACACTGGCAGATATTGATAATTTTACTTAAGTAAAATGCACTTAATTAAATTTCCCCAGGAAACAAGACTAAAAATCTTATATCAGTTTCTTATATGCAAATTACATCTTGATTTAAGAATTTTTAGATATTTGTACTTGAAATAGGATGAAAAATACTCAGTAAGAAAAGCATTTTTACAGCATGAACGAATGAATGAACTATTTAAATATCACTTGCACTTTAAAAAGGAGGAGACCGAAAGAAACTCTGGGTTTACCAAAGAAAACCTGCTCCTGACCAGGAAACTTCATCTCCGGAGCCCTCTGTCACCAGCTCAAACTCAAGACAACAGCCACGCCGAAGATATACCAAATCCACTCGGTAATGGGAAAACCCCTCCGTCAAGTATGTTACATTGTGGGACCTCTTCAACTCCAAGTTGCCATTCTTCACCAAGAAGAGATCCATTTGCTGGTTCTGGAGGACTCAACATCTGACGTGATTCTAGGGCTCCCAAGGCTAGAGCAGCATAATCCCATCATTTCCTAGCAGACAGGAGAAATCCTGAAGTGGGGTAACCAATGTTTCAATGACTGTTTTCCCAAGTTTCCTGTTCCTAGTCTTCCAAGTTTCAAAGAAATTCAAGTCTGTCTTACGTCAGTGGAAAGTCCACTCGAGAATCGCTCTACGGACATTCCTGCATGTTACTCCCACTTCTGTGATGTCTTCTGTCCGAAGAAAGCCTCCAAGCTGCCTCCCCATCGGCCATGTGACTGTGCCAAAGAACTCATCCCCCGGTGAGCCAGTGCCCAGAAGAAAGATTTACTCGCTTCCATCCCAGAGGAGAAGGCCATGGAGGAATATATCAACAAGGCTCTGTCACAAGGCTACATACGCCCGTCTACTTCCCCTGCTGCTTCCAGCTTTTTCTTTGTTGCCAAGAAGGATGGAGGCTTGCGGCCCTGCATAGACTACAGAGCTCTGAACAAAACAACAGTGAAATTCAGGTACCCACTTCCTCTTGTCCCGTTTGCGCTGGAACATCTACGCGGCACCACTGTGTTCACCAAGTTGGACCTCCGCAGTGCATACAACCTCATCCAAATATGTCTCTACCACAGGGGTGGGAGCAGTATTGTCACAGGGGAAACCAAGTTCTTGTCCCGCAAACTCAACCCGCCGGAGATCAACTATGACATCCACAACAGGGAGCTTCTCGCCATCAAGCTCGCGCTGGAAGTGTGGAGGCATTGGTTTGAGGGAGCAAAACATCCGTTTGTGGTCCTAACAGACCATAAGAACTTGGAGTACCTACGAGATGCTAAAAGATTGAATCCTCGTCAAGCTAGATGGGCTCTCTTCTTCACTAGATTTAACTTTACCATTTCCTACCGTCCTGGATCAAAGAACGTAAAAGCTGATGCTCTGTCTCATATTCATAGTCCTGAATAGAGCACCGACGACCCAGAGCCCATCATTCCTGAACAACTCATTGTCAGCCCCATCACTTGGTCTGGAGAAAAGTCCAATGCCTCCACCAACACCCCGCCGGGTTGTCCCCAAGGTTTGCAATACATCCCACGGACACGGCGCACTCCCCTCATCCACTCCTCACACACGTCGCTTGGCACTGGACACCCAGGGATCAATGAAACCCTCTCGTTGCTTAAACAACGCTTCTGGTGGCCCAACATGGCTTCAGATGTCAGGAGGTATGTGAAAGGGTGCAGAGAATGTGCCATCTCAAAAAGCCCTCATCATCTTCCCTCTGGGAAACTCCAACCTGTGCCCGTTCCAACTCGCCCGTGGTCACATCTAGGAGTGGACTTTATTACAGACCTTACAGTTTACAATGGATGCACCTGTATCATGGTAGTGGTGGATCAGTTCTCTAAGTCCTGTCAGTTAATTCCCCTACTAGGACTTCCAATGGCAATGGATACAGCTGAATTAATGTTCAACTATGTTTTCAGATACTATGGACTACCCGAAGATATTGTATCTGATCGAGGATCTCAGTTCACCTCCTGTGTCTGGAAATCCTTTTTTAAACTCCTAGATGTGACCATAAGTCTCTCCTCTGGCTGCCATGCCCAGATGAACGGGCAGACGAAGTGGAAGATACAGGAGATCCGCCGTTTCCTGCGTACCTTCTGTCACAGCCACCAGGACTCCTGGAACCAGTTTCTGAGTTGGGCCGAGTTCGCCCAGAACTCCCTCCATCAGCCCGCCACTGGTCTTACCCCTTTCCAATGCATACTCGGCTATCAGCCCCCCCTTTTCCCTTGGGATGGGGAACCATCGGACGTCCCTGCAGTGGATTACAAAAAGTTTTATGCCCCACTTAGTGGGCTTGACCTTCATGTATTGCTTGAAGGATACCCTGGCTTTAGTGGCAACCATCCTCTCATCAACAGATATGTGCTGTTTAGGTGGCAAGTAGACCTGCACCTGTTCCTCATAATGTCCAAGAGTGGTTGCACTCTGCGGAGACAATCATATACCTCTGTGCACCATTTCTTGTCATTCTCTGCATCTTCCATTGGATCACTGATATGCAGATTGCAGGAGATTGTTAGGAAACGATCTCTGGACATCACAGTAGTGGGAAAGGGAACATGAAACAAAGTCTTCTTCCTCCAGAAGTCCCTCACTTTTGGCAGATCCTTCACACCCATGTAGAGAAGCAGACCAATGTACTTTTTCATTTCTTCAGGGCTTATTTCATCCCATGTGAATTTCCTACCCCTCTCCAGATTTCTCACCGCATTCTTGTTTGTGTTTTCACACAAAATCTTTAGGACTTTGTCATCAAAATACTGACTGAAAATATCAAGCGGAGGCTGCACTCCAGGCATTCTCTTGGGAGTAAACCTTGGAACATTGGGCAGTATATCAGGTTCTGCTTCCATCTTCCATCTTTCCCCTTGTGTTACTGGTGAAAGGCTACGTGATTCCTCACAGCCACGACTGTGTCCACGGCTACGACTGCGTCCATGGCTATGACTGCGTCCACGGCTGCACCCACGGCCCCTCTGAGGTGTCGTCATGGAGGATGTGGATGGCCCATTTGCTTCTTCAGAAGCCACACTGAAAAAAAATACAACCTTGTGTTACAAACTCACTATATATTCATAAATGTATTCTCATTATGAAACTATACATTAGTAAAAGCAACATTGTTAAAAAAACAGCAGCAACTATAAATACAACAACACAACAATGAAATAAAAATAAAGCCTGCACACATCACGCATTCATGCATGCAAACACATGAATGCACATACAGGCATGAAAACACTTGAATGCACGCACATATACAGGCATGCATACACATGAATGCACACATGCATACAAACACATGAACGCAAACACATGCATGAAAACACATGAAAGCACAGGCATGCAAGCATACACATGAACGCAAACACATGAAAGCACAGGCATGCACGCGTACACATGAATGCAAACACATGCATGCAACACATGAACGCACGCATGAAATGCATGAAACAATGGTGTTTTGAACTGAAACACTGAACACGACATTTCTCACAGCTTAATTAGAAAAAAAGGACAAGTTTCACTTAGTTTTCAAGTTTTCACAATCCATGTCTGGATCAACACCAGCAGCATACGCCTCCTCAACGTCTGAATATGCAGACTCCGGGTCTAAAGAGTCCCGCTCAGCCTCCTCCCAAGTGTCATCAAAAATAAACTTAATCGCCTCCTCTCTTGTATACCCTGATTTCGCCATGTTTTTGTCCTTTTTTAATAATGTTTTGTAACTGAAAACTCCTGTAAACTGCCACGCTCCATATTTCTCCGTTCAAATTCTTTCTTCCCGCTCTCCCTGAAAACCGCTGTCATTTGCTGACGGAAAGCATACAATTACCATAATAAGCCGTATATTGGCGTAAAGCACATGCTGTCTACTGTCAGGAGCACTTTGAATTATTTTGATAGTGCAAACAGTTAAAGAGTTATGGTAACATGAATACAGCTTGTCGTTGGCGACACATCCGGTTTTAAAGGGTTAAACAACAGAAATCATTTACAGTGTAGTCATAGATGATGTCATAGTGTAACTGAAGTCTACTGAAGTGTTTGATTCACAAGTCAAAAAGCGCTGCATTCTGTACTCATTATGCATTTGGCATATATACAAGTAATTATATACGCCAAATCAGAGATATACGCTCCTCAGAGGCCAAACCCACAGATTCCACATTTCTGGACAGGGATGAAGAATCGTACCCCCCGCCTGAGACAGGAGGTCCCTCTTGATCTGAATCTTCCAAGGTGACCCATCAAAAAAGCCATCAGGTCCAAAAACCATATGCGGCTCGGCCAGTGAGGTGCTACTAGCAGTAGACTTATCCCTTCCTGGCGAATTTTGTTCAGAACTCCCGGGAGCAGAACAACTGGGGGAAATGCATAGAGACACAGCTTTGGCCATGTCTGTACCGTGGTGTGAGGGAGAACCAAAGTGGACAGTGCATCGTATTCTGAGACGCAAACAGATCAACTTCCCCTTGGCCATAAATCTCCCATATGAGCTTCACCACCTCTGGGTGAAGTCTCCATTCATATGGCCTCAGCCCTTGCCTTGACAGGATGTCTGCCCCTATATTCTGAGTCCCTGGAATATAGATAGCTCTCAAGGAGAGCATCTTCCCCAGAGACCACAGGAGGATCTGTTGCACCAGTTTGTATAATGGGCGTGACCACAGACCCCCCTGCCAATTTATATACGAGACCACCCATGTATTGTCTGTCCAGACCAGCACATGATGTCCCCTCAGGTCTGGAAGGAAGAACTTCAACGCATCGAAGACCGTCATCATCTCCAGGCAATTTATGTGCCACAAGAGCTGA
Organism: Ancherythroculter nigrocauda; assembly: GCA_036281575.1. Lineage (NCBI taxonomy): Eukaryota > Metazoa > Chordata > Actinopteri > Cypriniformes > Xenocyprididae > Ancherythroculter > Ancherythroculter nigrocauda. Next base: position 1,316,830 of record VTFQ01000006.1, read on the forward strand.
TGACTCTTCCATAGACCCTGAGCTAAGCGACCTTCCGTTACTGCTCCCCAGCCAGTGAGAGAGGCGTCCGTTATCAGAGACATGACGACGTCGAGCTCCTAAGACAGGATCCTGGGACAGGAACCAATTTTTCTTCCATATGATCAAGGCGTGGAGACAGTGCCACGTGATCTTGATAATACGAAATGGGTTGCCCCTCGGGGAAAACCCTTTGGTCCTGAGCCACCACTGTAAGTGTCTCAAGTACAGCAGGCCAAAAGGTATCACATTGGACGCTGCAGCCATCAGACCCCACAGTCTCTGAAACTGTTTTACAGTGCGTGACTGGCCTATCTTCAATTCTTTCATGGCTAATAGAATAGCAGTGATGTGAACTGGACACAGACATGCACGCATTGTCACAGAATCCCAAACCACACTAAGAAAGGTGTTCCTCTGTTGTGGAGTAAGCACGCTTTTCTTGGCATTCAGTCTCAACCCCAATTTCTGAATATGTGCGAAAATGACATCTCAATGCCGAACCGCCATCTCCTCTGATTGTGCTAAAATCAACCATTGTCTATATAATTTAGGATGCGTAGTGGGACCAGCGCTGCATCTACACATTTCATGAATGTGCAGGGCGAGAGAGCTAGGCCGAACGGAAGAACCCAAAATTGGTACGCTTTGCCTTGAGATCCTTGTGTCCTTGACATCTATTGTGACAAACCAATCCTCGGATTTGACTTGAGTCACGATTTGACTTATTGTCAACATCTTGAATTTTAGCTTTTGTACTGGTCAAATCAGATGAAGTAGATCTAAAATAGGGCGCAACCCCCCATCTTTTTTTGGAACCAAGAATACCGGCTGTAAAACCCTGACTCCCTGTCGGCAACCGGAACCCTCTCTATAGCCTCTTTTGGTAATAAGGTTTTTATTTCTTGCTCCAACACCAAAGCCTGCTGTGGAAGCACTGACATTTGCAGCACTCCTTTGAATAGAGGTGGATGGCACCAAAACTGGATTTTGTAACCTTTCTCTATAATTTGCAGGACCCAACGTGAGATGTTTTGAAGAGATTTCCACTTTACCAGAAAATCTACTAAGGGAACCAGCCTCTTGAGGCTGGCCTCTGGTGTTTTGTTCACAGCACTTTTTTGATGTAAATGTATCCTTCTCAGAGGATATGACACAGTGTATTGTTGTTTTGAACACTGCGTCACTAATTCAGTGGGAACCGCTGTGCCCCGAAGCACCAGAGGTGGCTGGGTTGGCAGAACGGCCCCCAGAATGGCCTCCGTGTGTGGCTGCCCTCAGAAGTCTGACGCCAGGCCCTGTCTTTATCCTTTAGCTCAGACAGACTGAGCCACAGGTGCCTCTCTGTCTCCACCAAGGCTGCTATAGACCGCCCAACAGCTCTGGCGGTCTCCATGGTGGTTCTTAGAGACAGATCTGTGGCTCTGCTTGGTATGCTTGCAGAATAGCCATAGTGTGCAAGCATGCACCAGCCTGACCTGCTGCCATATACGCTTTTCCCACTAACCCTGATGTAGCTTTAAGTGGATTGTGGAAAGCGTGGGGGTCTTCAGGGACGATGCTGAGCTCGTAAGCGTCTGTTCAATCCGGGGCACCGCCCCATAGCCATATTCTTTAAGCCCTCTTATGTTAGAGTAGTGCTTTACATGAGGGCTGAATAAACGTGATCAATATGGCTTTTTCCATGATCTAGCTAATTCTTCATGTAAATCATGAAAGAAGGGAAGGCCTTGTGGTGGAAGTGCTTTATTTGTTGACAAAAAGTGCTTGTCCAGTTTGCTTTTCGGACGAGCGCCCTGATTCTCGGCTGGCCAATCAATGTTTAACTTAGACACAGCACGAGAAAGCACATCCACCAGCTCCTCGTACTCAGTGGAAAGTGACGAGTCATCTTCCCCCATATCGACACTCAGCACATCCAATTCCTCTGAACTAGAGTGCTGATGCGACGAGCCCTCTCCCTGGACGGAAGAAGCCACGGGGTAGGCTTCTGACACCAGAGAGGGATCTGCCAGGTGAAGGTTGAGAAAGAGCACTCGTGCCCGTCTCAAACCCCGCTGACAGATCTATTTGTGAGCCCTACAACATCTTTCTCCACGCTGCTTTGGCAGCCGCGAGTCCAGAGCAGTGGGGAACGCTTGTCTGCGCACTTTCCTTGAAAAGTGCGAGGCGGGAGCGGAGCGTCCTCAAAGGAAGCTTTTCACAATGCACACATTCAGCCCCTCGAAGGCTGAAAGAGCATGCTCCACTCCCAAACACATAACGTACAAAACGTGTGTATCTCCACCTGTGATGAAACGAGGGCAGGGAGGAGTACATGGTTTAAATGCTTGTGTGTTCGCCATAATTTATATATATATATATATATATATATATATATTGAGCTGTGCTAAATCGGGACAGACAACAATAAATAGACAAGGACAGTTTCATATAGAGCGCTTTGCTGAGGTCTTGCCAGATGTGAATTTATCCTTTCCTGGTCATGACGTCACCCGCCCGTGACGTTCACTTTTGCCATTGGACTAGTTGACAGTCATGCATCAGACGCTATCACGCTGGAGGCGTTTCCAAAGTGATCCTATCGGACGCAGTGCAAGTTCCCTCGAAAGGGAACTCTAAATTATCCAATCTGACAGAGTGTGTTAAAGAAGTAAAACATTGGATGACTAGTAATTTTCTTCTATTAAATTCAGATAAGACTGAAGTATTACTTATTGGGCCAAAAACCTGTACACAGAATCTCTCAGACTACAATCTGCATTTAGTAGGATGTACTGTTACTCCATCCTCGACAGTTAAAGACCTGGGTGTTATATTAGACAGCAACTTGTGCTTTGAAAATCATATTTCATATGTTACAAAAACAGCCTTATTCCACCTCAGAAACATTGCTAAGATACGGAATATGTTATCTGTTTCTGATGCAGAAAAGTTAGTTCATGCTTTCATGACGTCTCGACTAGATTACTGTAATGCATTATTAGCTGGTTGTCCTGCTTCCTCAATAAACAAGCTACAATTAGTACAAAATGCAGCTGCTAGAGTTCTTACCAGGTCAAGAAAATATGATCATATAACACCAATTTTATCAGCTCTACACTGGTTACCCATTAAGTTCTGTATCGATTATAAAGATAAGTTCAAGTTCAAGTTCAAGTTATTTTATTTATAAAGTGCTTTAAGCAAGATAGAATCTTCCAAAGTGCTGAACAGAATCAAACATACAATAAAATAAAGTAATGAAATATAAAAACACATCATACTTCAAAAAAGAAAAAGGCAAGAAAACCATGTCAATCAGATAGCAAGGTAGTGGAGCATAAAAACTTAAAAACCTAAACCAAACATAACAAATTCAATTAAAAGCCAAGTCAAAAAAAAGTTTTTAACCTGTTTTTAAATTCTGATATAGTAGGGGCCAATTTGATTGTAAGGGGTAATTTATTCCAAAGGGTGGGGCCGGCTACAGCCAAAGCACAGTTTCCTCTTGTTTTTAAGCGGGTTTTTGGAATCTTGAGAAGAAATTGATCATTTGATCGAAGGCTCCTAATTGAGCTATACAAATGAAATTGAGTAGATAAATATGGGGGGGCCAGATTATTTAAAGATTTGTATACAAGTAACAAAATTTTAAACTCAATACGAAACTCTATAGGCAGCCAATGTAATGATCTTAACAGAGGTGTAACATGATCAAATTTTTTGCAACCCTTTAAAAATTTAGCTGCCGCATTTTGTACTAGCTGAAGCTGGAAGATTTGAGATTTTGTGATACCATAATACAAAGAATTGCAATAATCCAGCTGCGATGTAATAAAGGCATGGATAGCATTTTCTAAGAGACGCTCAGAGAGGAAAGGTTTAATTTTAAAAAGCAGATGGAGATGGAAAAAACAAGAACCAACAACTGAGTTAATTTGTTTGTCAAGTGACAGATTAGTATCGAATATAACCCCAAGGTTTCTAACATGGGGAGCTGCAGTGGAGCAGAGCGACTGGAGATCAGGATGATGATATGTTTTGGCACTTGAAGGGCCAAAAACGATAATATCAGTTTTATCAGAATTTAAGAAGAGGAAGTTCGTAGAGAGCCACGATTTTATCTCATTTAAGCAAGCGTGCAGAGTGTTTAAAGCACAAGGGTTTTTCTTAGACACAGGCAGGTAAATTTGCAGATCATCTGCATAACAATGAAAAGATACATCATACTTCCTAAAAATAGAACCCAGAGGAAGAAGGTATAGAGAAAATAGCATAGGAGATAAAATCGAGCCCTGAGGAACTCCACAGGTTAAATGCCCCGGAGAGGAAGTAAAATTACCAATTTTAACAGAGAAACTGCGATTAGTAAAAAACGATTTAAACCAATGTAAGGCTTCACCTCCTAAACCCACATAATGTTCTAGCCGAGAGATGAGAGTTTCATGATCTATAGTATCAAAAGCTGAAGATAAATCCAGCATAACTAAAATCACAGAATCACCCAGGTCTGTAGCCATTAAAATATCATTAAGAACTTTTACCAGTGCTGTCTCAGTACTTTGTAGCGCTTTGAAGCCCGATTGAAAGATCTCATGAATATGATTGTCATCTATATAAGACTGAAGTTGATTAAGTACAATCTTTTCCAGTAGTTAAGATAGGAAAGGCAATACAGAAATCGGTCGGTAGTTTGATAAAATAGAAGCATCAAGGTTAGGTTTTTTAAGAATAGGTGTAATCATAGCTGTTTTTAAAGAATTAGGGATTTCTCCCGATTTCAAGCATTTATTTAAAAAAGAGACCAACTCTGGACCTACTGTGTCAAGCAACAACCTTAAATATCGGGGTGAATAATATCTTGAGGAGCAGGGGATGGTTTTAGCTTAGCTGCAATCTCTTTGACTGAATTCAGAGAAACAGGATCAAATTTTGACCAGCTGTAAGACGGAGCAGCAGTTATCAAAGGTTTACTATTTGAAACCTGAATTTGAGCTCTCAGAGTTGCAACTTTGACCTCAAAATAAGACCTGAAATCATTACAGACAGAAATGGAAGGGTTATGAAAATTATTAACAGGAGGGTTCAATGCAGAGTTTATAACAGAAAAAAGTATTTTTGGAGTGTGATGGTGTTTCTCTATGAGATCCGAAAAATAAGCATTTTTGGCCCTCTTGACTGTGTTCTGATATCTTGTTAAGCAGTCCTTAAGAATGTCATAAGAAACTTGAAGTTTATTTTTTTTCCAGGTTCTTTCCGCCTTTCTACACTCTTTCCTCAGAGAGCGGATATCTTGATTGATCCAGGGCACAGATTTGGGTTTAGGCTTAAAAAGTTTATAAGGTGCAATAGAGTCTAATATCTCAGTCCAGACATTGTTTAGAGTAAGAAAATGTTTTTCAACATCAAGAACAGTCAAGGAGGGCTCAGTCACAAGTGTAGAGCAGGATTCCTTATAGCACCTAGTGAAATCCTCAGTGAAAGAGGGGGTGTAAACCCGGGCTCTTCTTAGGTCTTTTTCGATTTTGAGGGGAGTTGAGGAAAAGTCCAATTTAAAAACAATAGGAAAATGATCAGAAATTAGAGTTTCAATAATTTCAGTGTCGGTGATCGTCAATCCAGAGGATAGAATTAAATGCAATGTATGTCCTCGAATATGTGTGGGATGTTTAACCCATTGTATTAAGTTGAAGGAGTCAATAACAGTATTGCTAATGACCTATAAGGCTCTAAATGGTTTAGCTCCTGTGTACTTAACCGATCTTCTATCACCCTACAATCCTTCACGCTCTTTAAGATCACAAAACTCTGGACTTCTGGTTGTACCTAGGATAGTTAAGTCCACTAAAGGAGGGAGAGCGTTTTCACATTTGGCTCCTAAACTCTGGAATAGCCTTCCTGATAATGTTTGGGGCTCAGACTCGCTCACCCAGTTTAAATCTAGATTAAAGACGCATCTCTTTAGCCAAGCATTCACATAATGCATCTCATATCAGATCAACTGCACATGACTATCTTTACTTAATGTTATGAACAGCAGCTACGCTAATTATTCTCCATTTGCTTTTCTGTTTTACCTCGGGACGCCTGTGACTAGAAAGGACATCAGCTTCAGTTTGGATCCAGCCTCTTAAGAAGACCTCAGATGACCAACACCTATGAAGAGACAACTCCTGCGAGGACTTCAGAAGATCTGGATCAACATGCACATTCCCAAATTTCTATATATCCTAATTATCTTTAATATGTAATATGTTGATTATTTCAAGGAGCTCATTGCTTCTACCTTCAGTTAAACTGCTAACAATGATTGTAAATTAATTGGCTAAATTATTACATTATTTGCAAACTTTATTCTCTAAATTGTAATGTTGACATTCTCTGTAAAGCTGCTTTGAAACGATATGTATTGTGAAAAGCGTTATACAACTAAATGTGAATTGAATTGAATTGGATTGAATTGACTATGGCATGTTAATACAGGTGATCAGGGACTCTTTTGTCAAAGACACGTCAGGTTCCACCTCCCTTCAATACCCACGCACTCAATCCCCGGACTATTAATCACCGCCACTTCAAAAACCCCACACTCACACACAGTCACTGTCCGGTCTCGTTTGCACTACAACCACATGTATGCTTACCTCAAGGACTCCAACTCGATACTTATCTGTCTCCAACATCTCCAGTGTCTCCAGTGTTCCTCGTGTGCTTCTCCATCTGTGTGTGTGAGTGTTCCCAGTCTTCAGTCTCCAGCGTGTTCTCCATTCTGCAGTCAACAAAAGGACAGTATTATCTCTCTGCTACTCACTCTGCTTCCATAATTGCCATATACTCACCCATATCTCTGCTGATATCAAAAAAACAACCTTGTTTGCTTTTACATCTGCCTCCGTGCTGTCTCTGTTGTAATATCTTTATTCTGGTGTTTTTCAGAGTCAGTAGAAAGGTCTCTTTAGTGTCCTAAGTTATTGTAACTGACCTATTGGTGCATGTGCAATAACTGAAAAACATGACAGACATTGTTAAACCCCTTTCTAAAGATCTGTAAAGCTTATTTGGATTGTACAAAATTATCTTTAAAATATTATTCTGAAAGTTGACTTCTTTTTTTGCTGTTTTTTTCATCTTTTCTTAGTGTTTTATTCCAATTTTTTTAAACAACAAATCCACTTGTAGCCTATATAAATATTAATTACATTAAATGTTATAACAAGTACAGAAGTAATTACTCTATGAATGTGACTCAAATTGAAAAGACATTTAAAAATTCAAAACAATTTGTGAAAAGAACCAACGCTAAATGTGAGGTTGTGAGGTAAATATTAAAACAGGGCCTTGGTACTCGAGAACAGCCTTCATGTCTGTCCGGATCACACACTGCCAGAGCTATCCAAGACTTCAGCTCTCACATCCAATCCGAAACAGACACTTTATAAGATGATGGGATTATAAGATTTATAAGGTGACTTTATAAAATGATGAGTGTAATGTGGAAACGTCACAAAAGCGAAACAAAACCATATTATGACATTGGTGGTAATAACAAATATAACGTCATCTTGTAAAATAGCTGTCTATTTTTTCTGTGCATTTGTGCTGTTTTACCTCACAGAAATAAATTATATGATAATTATCAGAATTATTTTACTGCTTTTTAAATTGTTTTAAAATTTGGTAGTTGTTTGAGTATGTGTGTTTGACACATTTCAGGGTTTTGTGCTGCAACATCCTGCCTTGTCAAACTTTAAATATAATGAAACTAAACTATAATTTCCTATCATAATTATAATATTTTAAACAAAAACAACATTTTTAAGTAGCTGCTGGCATGTCCAAGAAGACAGTCATCAAAACAATTGCTCCAAAGGTTTATATTCCAAAGGAATATTTTATTACCTTTTCTGATGCATTAAACAGTTGCAATTTGAAGAGCGTGTAGCTATCATTCCAAAAAGTTTGACATTACACAGATAAACAGTCTTTATAGTTTTTCAATTATTACTATTCTGAATATTATTCGCTTGCACGTTGTCTCAAGGACACGGCCACAATAGAAAGATATCATGAATATCCGCGTAAGCGCCACCCAGTGGAACAGAATATTTCAGGGACATAATATATTGTAACACTGGAACCACACGTCACATGACATACATCACTCATCATCTCACACGTCATCACGTTTACCTTTCCTGCAGGAGATCTGCCTCAGGAACAACGCCTCCTAGGTGTGCACCTCCAGCAGGTGACCAACAGGTCAGCATCAATAGTGTAATACTTAGTTTATAATCAGGATGTAGTCACATAAATTGTCAGGCATAGTATTAATTTAGTTATTCAAACAACAAAAAATAAAGTACCTCAGTGTTCCTCCTCAGCTAAATTCACTTTTGTGTGAAAAAAGCATCAAAAATGTAAACATTTGTTGTGCACTTTAGTTAGATTAATTGAACAAAATGTGTGTTTTCACAAGTGTGCTGAAATCATTGAGCTTGTGCTGCACTGACTGACAGCAGCTGTGAGGGAAATCACTGCGATCCCTTTCTATCACAGGAAAAGTTATTGTTTTTCATCAGATTTTGTGCAAATATATGTGAAAATAAATGGTCCTCTGCCGCCATCTGCTGGTTACAGCAGATGATAAACTAATGTTTTTTTTTGTTTTTTTTTAAAGGGGTGATGAACTGAGAAATCAAATCTTCCTTGAGCTTTTGACATAAGAGGTCATCACACTATAAGAATATCCTGTAAGTTTCAGAGCTGAAAATGTTCTTGTTAGTCCAATAAAAGCTTTAATTGACACCAGACCCAGCAATGACAGGATTTACAAAGTGGGGGTCTATGATGTCAAAGGGCAGCAAGCACCGCCTCTGCAGAAGAAGATCATGCCTACTTCATCACTGCCTGTTTAGCCCCGCCCACCGATTCACGCATGACATGCAATAGAATAGGTAGCCTAAGTAACATAGACCTACGTGGTGCTAAACCAGATCGAGATACCAAGCAATACACATGCCGTTGAGGATTACAAAATATTGTGCAGTGCCTGAACTTGACAGCAATGCGACAACATGTCAGTAACTGTGTTCATTCTAATGCCTGACCTGATATTAATGATTCATGTACAGTCAGATGATCTTGTGTGTCAGTAAATCAAACCCGTGACTAAATGGTCAACGTTGTTTCTCTCAGTAGGATGAAAATAATCTGTTATTTAACGGTGATTAAATTATATAAAGAAAGCGATCAAAGAAAGCTCCCTTTGTAATCATTGGAGCAGAGCGTTGCAGCAAATTAGCTCAAAATAAATATGAATTATTAATCATAACTAGTTATAATTAATTATTAATATTTGGGTCAGTTAATAAAATTAACTTAATGTAATGAAAATTAATATTACAATCAATTAACCCGTTGTCCAATGAACACACAGTGTTAATTGTTTATTATTTCTAAGAAATGTTCATTTCCAGGTTATGGGAAATAACAATCTTAATCTACAGTACTACTAAGAGCCTGTGTCAGGACCAGCATGAATAGGGACTCCAGTATGTGAGCGCAAAACACAGACAACTTTACGTGTGACATGAACAAGACTTTATTAACTAGACTAAACACTTAAACTACTCTAACATTCACACACATACATGCATACAGTTTACCAAGAGAGAGAGAGCTAAAGCAGAGTACAGGAAAGCAAGAAGTTACAGGATTGTTGGACATTCAGCAGATCAACAGCCTTGAGCAAACCATCAGTTTAGTTTTAACAGGCCCTTCTGTAAAAGGGGTAAGGATACTCAATGTATCAGATAATGAGACTAAGTTTGATACTTGCATGTCTCTCCAAGTTGAATTAAAACTGTCCTGATGCAATTTGTGGAGGCTTCCGTTGAATCTTTGCTGATATTGTCTTGATGAAAGAGAACCAGTTGAATTCAGAGGATCTTTGGTGAATGGAAGATTCTAGGCCGAAGCCTGGCACAAGCTTGGGGTTTCACAGAAGCTTCTAGCTTCTTACAGCATCGTCTTGACATCAGCATTTTTCAGTAAAAAGGAAGAGAGGTATTGATCTTGTGATCAGTGAATATAAGGGGTGAAGGTGTCACACCCTCTTAAGGTGTCTGAGCCAATAAGGAGTTTCCCCCTCGGAGGGAAGTTTTACGAGTCTTTGTTCTGTAGCAAGATATTAGCATAAGAAACTGGATTGGATGAATGAGAGAAGAATCTTCTAGATTCTTATAATACTAATGTGCCACAGAGTTAGTAACATGTAACATAAATTACCAAATAGGAAATGAAAGTTGGAGTCCGTAGATACCAAACATGCTACCAAAGTAATTTCAGTTATCTATACATTTGCAACTCAGGAACATTAATACCAAAATAGTTCAAAATAGAGAATTAATACATAGAATAAAGCCTATAAAAGTAAAGTCATGAGATGGGAAAATTGGATACATGTTTATACATTTTCCAAGTGGTTATATAGAGAGTACATAGGATTAAGAGAGTTTATTTGTCCTTCTTAGAAAGAAGGAGGTCAGAGTCACTAGTCTCTGGCATTCTTTCGCATCATAAAAGGTCCAAGTGTCTGTAACAGGACACCTAGTTCTGCCAGTGGTTTAGCTACATCTGGGATGCTGGTAGCAAGTTTAGGGGGATGTGTTAACAGAAGTTTGATAGAGTGAGTTATGGGTAATTCATTAAATACAATGAATAATTGTGTGGCTGATTGGTCCAGACGCTACACCCCCCCCCTTCGATCGTTGTTGTTTATCCTATGGACAACAGCGAGCGATGGCGAAGGTGCAGAAAGATCAGACACATCTGACATGCAGGGCTGGGGTTGTGGTGGCTCCCAGGCCGCTGGTGTAGCTGGTAGTGGTGGTCATTCCATGGCGGTTGATGTAGACAGTAGACAAGCTCAGGTATCTGAGCTGGTGTTGTGTGAGTGGTCAGAAGCTTGTGCTTCTGAGTACTCCTCAGGTAAGAACTGTTCAAGGAGCTCTTTTACTAGCATTAGAAGATCCAATGCAGGCGTGTCCAGTCGTCCTTGTGCTGCCTGCTGTTGGAGATCCTGCGGTGTCTGCAGGAAGAGGATGCTCCCATCCATGGCTTCTCCCTGTGGTGGGTCTGGTACCTGGGTCTGTCTGAATTAATCCTTCTCCTTCTGCAGCTGCAGAGGATTTCAGGAAATTGTTGGATAAGGTGTCAAGCAGAAGGCTTTGGCTCCCCCCTCTGAACCTCTGTGCTTGGCTGGGGGAGGTTCTTCTCCTGATTCTATGTGGGGATTTGAGATGTCTCTCCTGCTGTGGTTCTTTCTGCTGCAGGTAAGAGTGTCTCAGTTCTCTTTGGGCCATGTCAAGTTCATCTTTGGTGTTGTCCAGCTGCTGGGTCAGAGCTTCAGTCCCAGATCTGGACACATCCAAGTAATGTTCACAGGTCCTGATTCTGGCATCTTTGTTCAAGAGTTCAGAATTTTGCTGTTTTTAACAATGACTCTTTGTAAAAGAGTTCCTTTTCCAGGTCCTCTCTGGCTGCCTTTTCCAGCTGCTCTCGTTGCTGAACAGCTGTCACAGCCTTTTGAAGTTTGTGGATTTTCTTCTGTGTCTCTATTCTGTCAGGGTCCTTGTGTCTGTCCTGAGCCTCCAGCTGGTCTATGTGGCTTTTAGTATGCATCAGGTCCTTGTGAGTCTCTGTGATCTGGAGTTTGAGGTTGTTCACCTCCTGTTTCAAACCAGTGAGGTTGTGGGCCAAGAAGAAGTTGACTTTTGTCAGATCTTTGTGATCATACCTCTGGTTTGAGTCATCTACCTTTACTTCTCTTACATCTTTGTCCAGTTGCTTTTGGCTCCTGTGCTGCAACTGATCAGCAGCCCTGGTTAAGCGGGTGTTCCTCACGACACCTTGCCAGTCCTTTGGTCTGCCATCTGGGCAGTTAGGCTGAGCAATCTGCAACATTTTGGCACACTTGTGGTGAGAGTAAGGGTAAGAGACTAATGCAAGATCAAACACAATTTGGAGCTGAAGGCACAGTGTTACGGTACACAGGAGGCAGACACAGATGTAAACAGGTATGGGTAGTTTATTGACCACAGTAGAGCAAGGGATATCAAACAGGTGAGTAGAATGGATGCAGATGGAGTTCAGATGGTAATATAGGGAATAGTTACTGTCCTTTTCGTTGCAGGTTGATATACGCTGGAGCTTGGAGATCGCTGGAGACACTTGGAGCAGACTGGAGCACACCCACACAGAAGACGAGGCACACAGAGGGAAGGAGACACGCTGGAGACAGGTGAGTATACGAAGAGGAGTCCTTGAGGTAAGCATTACAGGAGGTATATGCGAACGAGACCGGACATGGAGTGCTGTGTGTGTGTGCTCTTTATGGTGCTGGTGATGAGTGAGGTGATGAGGTGCAGGTGGCGGTGATCAGTACTCTGGAGATGGTGTGCGCTGTGATTGGTTGAGGTTGGAACCTGACGTGTCTGTGACAAAATGTAAATATGGGTATTATCTCTAAGATGGATACCCAATTTGATATGATATTTGCTATCTGAATCCAACCATGTCTTGTCAAGAAATGGAAAAGTCAGTCAGCTGTTCATTATCATGTTAATTATTGTGCTTTTTGCCCCAAATACCATACTTTTACATATTCTTCCGTTATTGAAAAACTATTGCTTGAATTACCTTGAACAAAACTGAAAATCATTAAGAAGACCAATTGTCTGAAAATACAAACATTAATCAAAACATTAAACGATTCTCGTTTGCTACTTAAATCAACATTATAAAAAACATCAAATATTAGATCAAACTACCTCAGAATCAACTTTGTGTTGCTGCTCGAGATCGCGTCAAGGATCAGACAAATTTGCACGTGCATTTTTGAAAGCCGATATTTAGGAAAGTGCTGCGGCAAGATTTTGTGCCATCTAGTGGTTTAGAGGAAAATTAAATCAAAGGTGCCTTTAGCCCCTTTCTATCCTACAGGGGTAAGGAGATGGTAACCTTGACTAATTGCTGTTAAAATATTGGATAAAAACCTTGCTCGTATGTTTGTAAAACATGTCAGAAAGTTTCTATAATGTTCCTTCGAAGAATATAAGATATGATCATGTTTGGGGTTTGCTTTACAACCAGTCATTAAGCTTCAGTTAACTATTTAGCCAAAACTTGAAGTCTGATTGTAATGCCAGCTGAAGTGAAGATATCCTCGAGTTGAAGAATGTTCAACTTTGAGTAAAACGCTGCGCTCATCACTGTCACTTTTTAGCCAGCCGTTTTACAATTGCTAAACTTTCTGCTCACAGAAACCCTAATCACGGCAGTTACAGAAAGGAAATAATAAATAACGTTACCGTAAATACATAAAAATGATTAGTCTTACTCTTGACATAAACAATTCACATTTAAAGTTATCACAGCATTTTCCTGAGAAATCTCTGGCGCGGAGGAAAGATGGACCTACAGACGGACGTTAACTGACGTCATTGTGAAAGAGCCTATAGATGACAACCCACACATTACCACAGGTGTTCATTTCATACTCTCTGGGAGCTTATTTAATGTATAAATTAAGATATATGTCCAAAAAAAAAAAAAAACTGTAAAGAAATGCTACATACTTTGTATTGGTGTTATCGTGGCGTATTAATCTGTTTGGTTGTAAAATGTCGGCTATTGGCTGTATGAATTGAGATCAAATGAAATCGATACCTGTGGAATTGTTCTCAGTCGCATACGCAGTTCAACTAATAAAGATCTTCATCGCTGGCGAACGGTAGGACGCATTTACAGATTTGCTGTTAATTGACTGTAGGTCCACTTCATCCAACACTGAGAAACGCTTCAGACGATTCAGTGCGGGCAGGAACTGAACAAATCATTCTCAAACCAATTTAGACAGTTTAGCTAACTTGTTTGATCAAGACTTTGAACACAATCGACTCAAAAGAGTGATTCATTTGTGAATGGGGCATTGTTCGTGAAAAAAGAGAGCGCGCTAGGAATAAACTACGCATTACTTAACATGTACAGTGTTGCATTAAAATAAAGTAACGAGGAACATCGCCCAGCGTAGCGAAGTAAAAGTACTGATTTTTCATTAGAAATGTGCTCAAGTTAAAGTAAAAGTACCCACATTTAAATCTACTCTTAAAAGTACACATTTTCCCAAAAAATACTCCTGTAAATGTACTTTGTTGCCCACCTCTGCTGAGGAGAATTTGTATTATTTAGGACATCCTGTATAGGTTGATATACTGTATGTAAAATGTCATGTGAATCTGTCAACTCAACATGGCTGACAGACTAATTAGTGTATGGTTGTCATTTGGTTATTTCATTTTCTGCTTTAAATGCCAAAGTGGTAATCAGTGAACCAAATCTATAGAAGGACTAAACTACAAACTTTCCAAACTACAGCATTCATTGGGTGTGGAGATTGAGTGTTTGGTTTATTCTGTGTTGCAGGTTCAGACACGATGAGCGGCATTATTCCCAAGAGCAAAGCAAAAGGCACTGACTTCTGTGGAGCGGGTCTCAGCTGTTATATAATCCGCTCTGATCTCGGCTGCTATATGGAGACAAGTCATTTAAATAAAGGTTCAGACATCTCTATTTTCAGTCTGCACCCTGCCTGGAAAGATGGAGACCATTACCTTGCAGATGAATTTGGCTCCTTTTACATCATCAATGGAAATAATTACCGCAGAGTCACCAACCTGACGACAGACAGCAATGCTGAAGTTCACAGCCTTCATCCCAACTGCCAGGGTGGAGACCACTACCTCACAGCCTTTGGCAAGTTTTACATCATCTTCAAAGAAAAGGGCACTTACCGAATAACAACAAACTTGAATACAGACTCGAATGCTAAAGAACACAACCTGCATCCCAACAACAGAAACGGTCTCTATTACTGGGGCATGGGATTCTTCTGCTTCTACTTCCTCAAGCCAGCCTCAGAGTGGGGAGTTGAGTTCTGCAGCAATACCGACCTCAGCAATAATGATAACCCTGCTGCCTTTTCTGTTCATCCCGATGTTCTTAACTTCCTCCCTGGTGGTCTGTCCGTAACTAAAGGCCCAGCCTTTGGCATTTGGGAGAATATTAAAACTATATCTAATGACAGCAATACACCAGTGACATGGACAAAGAAAATCAATAAAAAGATGGGATGGAATAAGAAGAAGATGACCCAGATCACACACAACTGGAAGATAGCTGTGTCAGCCTCGATTGGAACTGGAGAGCTTGCAAAGTTAATTGCGAATTTACAGTTCTCCTTTTCTGCAGAATATGGAGGTTCACATGTCAACACTGAAAATGAAAGCTGGAATGAAATGACTGAAGAAGAACAACTCTCATTTCAGCTGAAGCCAAACGAGTCTGTATATCTGTGGCAGTACAGAATGGGTCTTGGTGAAGAACCGGTGTTGTTCTGCCGTGATTTAAAGATTGACGATGAGCCAAATCCTCCGACTGAAGTCCCGCTGCCACCCGCACAATCATGAAAACATATTTTAGGATGGGTTAACTTCGAGGATAATCAAGTGCTTCAGTTAAATGTTATGAAATTATCAATACTAAATGCTGAAATTATCAATAAACAATACTTTTATTAACCTTAGTTAATGTTACAGATGGACTCTTATTGTAAAGTGTTATCATTCATATAAATCCAAACAGTCATGCTTTAATGTCAGTACTATGTGTAGATATTAGACACATATGTATATTACTCTCACACTTTATTTGCTTCCATTTTAGACCACTTGATGATTGTTTAAATAATGAAATATGTATTACAGTGACAATAAAAGAACTGAAATCCGATGCGTTTCTGGTTTGTTTATATGTTTCTGTCTGCTTCATGATGATACAGTTGCATAACTTTGCTGCATAACAAATGCATAAGTGACCAGCTGGATATAAACTAATGCAAACAGATGGTAACAATCATGACATTAAACATTTTTTTACGGTGCAAAAGCAAATCCACTTTGCCTGCACTTACAAAAGATGAGAACTTGAGCTGGAATTGATGCGGTAAAACTGACACCATTATTACTGTTTGTATCACTGTGTATCAAGTGCTGAGGAAGCCTCCGGAAATACAGATATGTATCAATTTCTGACATATGCTGTAAGCGGTAGACCAGTCACAACAGACTGGGCCATCTGACCAATCAGAGCAGAGGAGACTCTGAGAAAGGAGGGGTTTAGAGAGACTGATCCCTAGTGATTGGCCTGTATGGAACTCAGCTCATGTAGCTACTCATGTTGAATTCCTAATAGGCTTGTTCGACTTGATCAAAGAATATACACTAACAAGAAGCAACACTCAACAGAACGTTCCATTGCAACACCAGCGCCCAGCAGCAGCCCTGCGTTTCTGCCATTTTGTGGTGAAAGCGAGTCGTCAGTCCACTAGTTTCTATGGCAATATCAGCTGCTTTGTTTTTAAAAAAAAAAAAAACTTACATTAAAGCTGAAATCCAACCTGAATGATGACAACACAGAATAAAATACTATCACTAGTGATCATCAAATCCTTTTTACAGTTTATTTTACACACTTTGTGTTTAAGTCTTCCACTTTTTTCACAAAAACTTTGCTCTCTAGAAACCCAGTTTGGGTTAAAATTCTTTAAAAGGCTTATAAACACTGAATTATTACCAACATATGAAATTAAATTAAGGACATGCATCAGAAAAATTGGGAATGTTGGACAATAAATATATGAATATAACAGCTTGATTTTGCAGTGTTGTCTAATGTCTGTTAAAGCAAAAGTGTCCAAAAGTGTGAATTATGGGATAACGGACACAGCAATGCATCATGTGTTATAAGATTGTTATGTTTGTAGCGTGATCCATTAAAACATCTGATATAGCCTATTACAATTCAGACCTAGATATTATTATTACTCCACTAGGTCTGAAATATATTGTTCGCTGCAAACATGTGTTACAGTACAGAAGGGACGGAGACAGGGAATCAGAGTCAATGATGTTTTATTAAAACCAGTATGGGTGAACAGCAGTGCAAGTGAGTAGATAGTGAAGTTAATGATGATATTGGAAGACTGGAAAGGTGATACTGTCCTTTTGTGATCATAGATGCTATGGGTCTTGGAATTACTGGAGTTGGAGATTGCTGGAGACAGGGAAAACTCACACAGACGAGGAGTCAGACGAGGAGTCACACGAGGAGAACAGGAGACGCTGGAGACAGGTAAGTAGATCGTTGGGAGTCCTTAAGGTAAGCATACAGGTAAACGTAGATGCAAATGAGACCGGACACTGGAGTGGTGTGTGTGAGTGTTCATTATACTGAGAGTGATGAGGTGCTGATGAGGTGCAGGTGCTGGTGATCAGTACTCGGGTGATTGAGTGCGCTGTGATTGGTGGACGGTGGAACCTGACGTGTCTGTGACAGCACCCCCCCTCCCACGTCGTCCTCTTCCACGTGGGGCAGGTCTGTCGGGGTGGTTGGCGTGGAATGCTTGAAGAAGATTGGGAATGAGGATGTCATTTCTGGGGACCCAAGAGCACTCCTCGGGGCCTTCCCAGCCTTCCCAGTCCACCAGATATTCTAGTAGACCACCACGGCGCCGGGAGTCCAGGATTTCACGAACCTCGTAGGCTGCACCATCGTCCAGGATGAGTGGAAGGGGGGGCTCGGCGGCTGCCACGTAAGGTTCTGTGGAGAGGGAAACAGAAGGGTGGTAAGCTTTCAGAAGTGACACATGGAATGTAGGGTGAATGCGATACTCAGGAGGGAGTTGGAGCTTGTAGGTGACGGGGTTGATATGCTCGATGATGGTGAACGGGCCAATGAACCTGGGACTCAGCTTCTTGCAGGGTAGACGCAGTCTGATGTCCCGGGTTGACAGCCAGACCTTCTGTCCCGGCTGGTAGGAGGGAGCGTTGGAGCGACGAAGGTCGGCTGTCATCCTGCGTCTGCGCAGGGCTCTCTGCAGTTGGTGGTGAGCTGAGTCCCAGACCCTCTCACTCTCTCGGAACCAGTAGTCAACTGCTGGAACGTTGGATGGTTCCCCGTCCCAGGGGAACAGTGGGGGTTGGTAGCAGAGTACGCACTGGAATGGAGTGAGGCCAGTAGATGGTTGACGTAAGGAGTTCTGTGCGTACTCGGCCCAACCCAGGTACTGGTTCCAAGAGTCCTGGTGGCCATGGCAGAAGGTACGCAGGAAGCGGCCGATCTCCTGGATCTTCCTTTCCGTCTGCCCGTTCGACTGAGGGTGGTAGCCGGAGGAGAGACTGACGGTCACACCCAGGAGGGATAGGAAGGCCTTCCATACCCGAGAGATGAACTGGGGGCCTCTGTCTGAGACGATGTCTTCGGGAATACCATAATATCGGAATACGTGATTAAACATCAGTTCCGCTGTGTCCATGGCGGTTGGTAGACCTCTTAGGGGAATCAGACGACATGCCTTGGAGAAACGGTCTACGACCACTAGGATGCAGGTGTGACCATCGGATATAGGTAAGTCGGTGATGAAGTCCACTCCCAGGTGTGACCATGGTCGATCAAGAACGGGCAGAGGATTGAGCTTGCCTGCTGGAAGATGGCGAGGGCTCTTTGAGATGGCGCACTCCCTGCAGCCCTGCACGTACCTTCTGACATCTGCTGCCATGTTGGGCCACCAGAAGCGCTCCTTCAGCAGCGAGAGGGTTTCATTGACCCCTGGGAGGCCAGTGCCAAGTGACGTGTGGGCTGAGTGAATGAGTGGAGTGCGTCGTGCTCTGGTGGTGTATTGCAAGCCCAGTGGACAACCCGGCGGAGCATTGGTGGAGGCATTGGAGGAGGGTAAGGTCTCTTCTGACCAGGAGATTGGGCTCACGAAGATAAATTCAGGGAGAATAGTTTCAGGTTCATCATTACTTTCCTCTGGAGCATGGAGACGAGATAAGGCGTCCACCTTGACGTTTTTGGAACCTGGACGGTAGGAGATAGAGAAGTCAAAGCGGGAGAAGAACATAGTCCAGCGTGCTTGTCGAGGATTCAGTCTTTTCGCAGCTCGCAGGTACTCTAAGGTTTTATGGTCGGTAAGGACCAGGAAGGGGTGTTTGGCTCCCTCCAACCAATGCCTCCATTCTTCTAGAGCCAACTTGACTGCCAGGAGCTCGCGGTCACTGATGTTGTAGTTGACCTCCGCCGGGTTGAGCTTGCGGGAGAAGATGGCGCATGGATGGAGTCTACTTGGCGTCCCCTGCTGCTGAGACAGTACCGCTCCCACTCCTGTGGTGGAAGCGTCCACCTCGACTACGAAGGGCAGTTCCGGGTTAGGGTGGACGAGGAGGGGAGCGGTGGTGAAGGCTTTCTTGAGAGCTTCGAAGGCGTTGGTGGCAGTGGGTGGCCAGGACAGAGACTTGGACTGGTTCCGTAACAGGTTGGTGAGTGGATGAACGATGGAGCTGTAGTTCTTGATGAAGTGGCGGTAGAAATTTGCAAAACCAAGGAAGCGTTGGAGTTCTTTAATGGTGGAAGGAGTGGGCCAGGACTTGATAGCTTCCACCTTCCCCTCGTCCATCCGGATGCCACTGTGATCTATGATGTATCCGAGGAAGTGTACAGAGGGATGGTGGAATGAGCATTTTTTGGCCTTCAGGAAGAGATGAAACTGTCGTAGGTGTTGGAGGACCTCCGCAACGTGGTGGCGATGTTCGGCCAGGCTCCGGGAGTATATCAAGATGTCATCTATGTAGACAAGGACGAACTTGTGGAGAAACTCCCGGAGCACCTGGAATACGGAGGGGGGGTTGACCAGGCCGTACGGCATAACGAGGTACTCATAGTGGCCGGTGGGCGTGACGAAGGCACTCGTCCCCCTCACGTATCCGGATGAGGTTATACGTGCTGCGGAGGTCCAGCTTGGTGAACACAGTGGCACCACGGAGATGTTCTAGAGCAGCTGGGACGAGAGGAAGGGGGTACCGGAACTTGACAGTGATCTTGTTGAGGGAACGATAATCAATGCAGGGCCGCAAGCCTCCCTCCTTTTTGCCATGAAGAAGAAGTTCGAAGCAGCAGGGGAAGTAGACGGGCGGATGTAACCTTGGTCTAGGGCCTCTTTGATGTATTCCTCCATGGCTCACCCGGTAGCAGATCGATGGCACAGTCCCATGGCCGGTGTGGAGGCAGCTTGGAGGCTTGTTGTGGGCAGAAGACGTCACTGAAGGGGGCGTAACAAGAGGGGATTTCCACGGAGCGTTTCTCAACTGGACTCTCGATGGAGGTAGTACATACTGGAAGATTCTTGGCACGAGGAGACTTGGAAACTGGAAATTCAGAGAAACAGTTATCGCCCCACTTCAGGATCTCACCCGTTCTCCATGAGATGGTAGGGTTATGCTGCTCCAACCACGGGCGCCCTAAAACCACGTCAGAGGTGGATTCCTCCAGAACCACCAGATGAATCTTTTCGAGATGCAATATCCCAATCTGTAGTTGCAGGGGACCCACACATCGACTGACCTTCTTACGGCTCAGGGGTTTGCCCGTGATTGAGTGGATCTGGTAGATGAGCGGAGAGGGCGAGGTCTTGAGCTTGAGTTGTCGGCAGAGGGCGCCGGAAATTAAGTTTCCTGCTGACCCTGAATCGAGGAGCGCCACCACTGGAATAGATACATCAGCAGCAGTAAGGTTTACAACAGTAGTGAGATGGCACTCACCATTGGACGAGGAGGATGTATGGGGTATGCGGATATGACATGCCCAGGAGCACCACAGTAGAGACAGAGATTCAGGGTCAGCCTTCGTTGACGTTATCAGGGGTTAAAGCCAAAAAAAATCCTGAGCCTGAACTTTTTTTTTTTTTTTGGTTACATACCTGCAAACTCAAAAGAGGCTAAAAAGGTGATGTGTACAAACTAAAATGTTATATATTATATTATATATTTTTATTTATACAACAGTTCTGTCTGGTTCTCGAATCTGATTGGCTGATAGCCATGCGATATTTCAGTGATAACAGCACTCCTACTGCCTTTTCACCGTTTGTATCACTCCGCTTGAAGTGACCGTCATGGCGGCCGATCAAATCAACCGTAATTTTTACAAATACTACTTCTTGTACCACGAACTGTAGTTTTAATAGTTTTTTAGGCGAGAATGTAGTTGTTTAGACCTGAAATATGTGACTCATATTTAATAACAGCGCCTATTTTACAATTTGTTTTGACGTTTTCGGAGATCTCGAGTGCGTCAGCGGCCGTTCAGTGCTTCTGTAACCGCCGAGAACAGCTTCATCTCGGCCAGTGCCTCGGGGATTTGCCGCTGGCTCTTATAGTGGTTAAACATGAGACATAATTCAATTTGAGTACATAGAACGGGCAATCTTTGGTCTTATTAATCTATTATTTGTTACAGAGCAAGTCGAATTGTGCTATATTAAATTTGATAATAATAAACGTTACGTTACATCCTAACTAGACGGGACATATCAGACTCTTCTCCGCTTCAAATACGTAAAACATTAAACTTTATAAACATATGTTTTTTTGAGTAAAGAAAACGCTTTACTTTTTTTTTTTTCAAACATCAGACCTTTATTTACCTTTGCATTGCACAGAGATGTCCAAACTGCGTGCGCACTTCATTCACGAGGTGAGGCGGATAAATGAGGCTTGATTGACAGTTTGAGGATCCAATGGAGTTAGGAGGTTTTGTCACAAGCTCTTTAAAATCCTTTTCATTCATTAAATATTTGTAAAACCCACATACCAGCATAAATGGTGACCTATTTTTTTTGTTAATAACTAGTGCTTTATGTTTGACTGAACTGTACAACTGTGCTTATATGTTGTTCAATAAATATTATTTTATATAAATATGTCCATTAAGTAATATGGATTGAGTGAACATTACATTAATACGCCATTAGATGGCGGCAACACTTTACAGGAGAATTAGTCAGTGAGTCACAAGAGACTTTTAAATTGAAAGGAACTTTTGCAAAAGGAAGTTGTTTTAGCGCTGTGGTGTTTTTTACAGTCTATGGGTGTTATGGATGGAAAATCCCCAAAGCTGAAAAAAAGACAAATACAAAGATCGCTTACCTCAGCGGACATTCAAACGGACTTGTATAAAGGATGTAATATTTTGGACATCGACTTGATGAATGAATGAATGTAATGCAATATACCAGACACAGGTAATAGCCTACTCTCTCTCTCTCTCTCTCTCTCTCTAATACTGTAGAAAATTCAATGTGTTTCAATGAAGCGACTCAACGTTCCTTCGTTACTAGTTCTCAAGTGACGTTTTAGAGTTAGTAACGGAGGCTTGGTTCAACTGACAACTTGAGTTTTGAAACGTTCCTTCGTTACTAGTTCTGAAGTGACGTTTTAGAATTAGTAACGAAGGCTTGGTCCAACTGTCAAATTGAGATTTGAATCCGTGGCGGAAGGAAGTAGTGCTGCACAAAAGAGGGTTTTAAAGACACTCCGTTGTTGTTCTTATTTATTTACACACTCGTGCCGTCGAACTGTTGTATAAACGCAATATCACACTCGATTCTTGTGAGATTTATTGTGATGCTTGCCTTGATTCAACTTCTCGCGTCAACTGGGCAGATATCAACAGCTAGCACAACGGGGTTGTAGGTTGCCAGGTGAGGTCACAAATGGGTTTGAATTTGTATGATGTGTCGAATTTGCACAAGTAGAATGCGTTTCATACAAGATCTGTTAACTAGACAACCTTGGAATAATATATTTATTTGATTATTCTTATAACGGGGTTTGGGCCATGCAAATTATGGGAGTTTCCCTGGAGAAATAGCAAAACGGGAGGGGGGAGGGTGTGTGTCTCACTCCAGTGTATGGGAAAGTAGTCAGTCACTCCTTGTGTTTGATGAATAACAGGTGAGCCGAGGGATAGCACAAAATTACATAAATCTCTAAAATTACTACGCAACAGGCTAATGTGTGTGTGAAGTGAATGAGTGTAAACTGAGCACAGCGCAAATCAAATAGCTGCGGTGTTTGTCTCTCAGAAATCAGAGCTTTGACAAAATTAGTCTAATACAGCAATAAAATACTGCATCATTAACATTTTCTACTATTTTATATGTATTTAAATGTTTAACTTGCGAGATGATAGACGATATGATACACAAATGGGTGAAAACTCTAATGAGCATGCGCATTCGTAAATCAAATAGCCGCATTTCTCTTGCGTCTCTCAGAAATCAGCTTTGTTAAAAGTAGGCTGCTATCAACTAAAACACTACATCATACACACTTTCTACAATTCGATGTCTATTCAAATGTTTAAAACATTGCACGATATAAGTAATTAGTTAGCGCAAACTGTATGAATAAAATGAAGCACGATAGCAAGCCAAGACAAATGTAGGACTATATTTTTTTCTGCAGCCAAATGCCGCACGCCGGAGATCCGGCACGGTGCCGGAACACTTTAAGCCCTGCGTTATGTAGATGATAGACAAGAGTTTTCAACTTGCATGGGTTCGTTGGCTGGTTGGCGTTTCTACGTCAGTAAAGGCGGTAACAAAGGGTAACTGACGTCATTGACAGGCGACTGCCCTAGTGAAAAAAAAGTATACTTTATTGTATTTTAAATATATTCCCTTTTTCTATAGTACACTGCAAATGTACTAACAAAAAAATGTACTATCATTAAATATATAAAAAGTATATTAGTATCATATTTTCACAATGCAACTTTTAACACACTTTAAAATAATTGTACTTTAGTATATTTTCTAAAAAGAATATTTTAGAAAAATATACTTGAAGTGTAAGTTCAGTTTATTTTTTAAAAGTGTATTTATTTGCACTTTATAAAAATATATTTGAGGTATATTTTAACTGTGCGCTGAAAATGATCATTGTAACAATGCACTGAAAGTATATTTTAAAAATACATTATTTAATATCCTGAAGTTGTAGTGTATCTAATGTTAAATTTGAGTATATTTTTTAAGATTACTTCTTCATCCTTGGAATTCATTATATTACTTGTGCTTATTTATTTCAGTATGAATGCATTACAAGCCCATTTAGTATATGCAGTGTAGCCTATACAATTTCCAAATATGTGTAAATGTTTATTAAGTTTACACTGGCAGAATCATTTTACAATCGTACACACAAATCTATATTAAACAACACACCAGCAGCACAAGTAATGCGAAAAAATATGTCGAGTGGTTAAACTTATCGGAATTCAAATGTCTCTTCAACTTGGTCTGTGACCAATCAGATTTTGTTGCTCACTGCCTTCAGCCAATCAGAGCTGCTGACGTCACAGTCCTCGTCTGAATCCCCTCGCTCAGTCAGTCAGGTGAAGTATAATGTCGCAATGTATAATTTATTTAATAAAACACTGAAAGCGCAATACATCGCTCAATCTTGGGGATTCTGACCAGTTCAATCAAGTGACATCGCAGACTGACCGTGATGGCGACGACAACCGGCTAATCTAATGGCCTACGCGATCCTGAAAGAACCGGAGAAAAGTGCTGCTATTGGGAGGTAAGTTGTAGTCTACCAGTTAACAAATTTTATTTTATTTTCTTTAACAAACGGAGAGCGATATTTCGGCTTGATATCTCCTTTTTGAGTTTGTGTGTGGTGGTTCATGGCACATGTTTGTATGCAGCACCAAAACATTCATATGATTGGTCAAATCGGCCCATATTCTGTACGATATTAATTCATAAAGTGTTTTATGCTTGACTATGTAAGTTACCGAAAACAATATCGACATGCCATTCTGATACAGTTCCCTGCTGCTAATCCTCATTTACTGTTCAAAAATAGTATTGGTTCAATGTAGGATTCAGACAGACTATTGTAAACGTGAATAAAGAGTTGAACATGCTGTCTTATATCTTTCTGTCAACAGATGCTGTTCTTCACGAGTCTCTGCGGTCATCATTGTGCCATCAGACACAATGAGAAGCTCATCAGAAAATGGAATATAATGTGTAATTTGTGTTTGTGTATAGAGGGTCACCATGGTCCAATATTTTTTTTTTTCTTTAATGAAAAACATGGTAAGTTTTGCTGAATCTAAGTTTAAATAAAAACTATTGGATTTGTCAATGAAATATGTCTCTTCATTAGTGATGTTCTTATATTTTATTTAATTTAGTGGCCTTGAAAACAAATGCATTCAACTTTGGGAAAATGTGTTAAACTGTATTTAAATAGTAGCACAACTGTATTGTGTGAGATTATGTAATTCAAAGTACAGTAGTCAACATTTGAAGTGGATCAAAAAAGTTAGGACAACTTTGATTAAAGGTTTTGATCCGCTTCAAATGTTGACTATATTATACAAAGTATAAGTAATAACAAAGTGTATTGTTATTGACTGCAAAGTGTGTAATGTTTAGTATTTGGAATAAGCCAAAGGTACTGAGCATACAGTATATACTATTACCTGTAAAATAATATATTCGGTGTATATTGCTTGTGTTTTCTGAAGACACTCGTAATTATTTTGTAATATACTTAAATCACAAATAAAGTGTACTTATAACACAAAGTGTACTCATAACAGAAATAAAGTATACTTATAACAGAAATAAAGTATACTTATAATACAATGTATATTATACCAAAAAAATATACTTTTAACACAAATAAAGTATACTTTAATATCACTAATCAAGCATGTAATTAGTCCCTACACAGACATATACTTAAAGTGTACTAAGTATACTTGAAGTTGTTCCAATTTAGCACACATAAGTATACTAAATATACTTAAAGTTGTATTTTAATACTACTTAATTTCAACTTAAATATACTTAGTACAAAATTAGTTGTTTCAAAATAGCACACTTTAAATGAACTAATCATTAACACACTTGAAATATACTAATAATTAGTCTTGCTGCAAGTATACTTAGTATACTTTTTTTTCACTAGGGCTGTTGAAGAAATAAAACCATTAGACGCAACATTAAATATCAAGAATGTTTTGCTTCCCTTTTACCTGACATTATCTGTCATTAACGCAACGTGAAACAATTGCATAAACCGGCACATTAGTTTTATTCTTGTGCGCGCACTAAAACAATTATGAAAAAAAATGTGAACGTGCAGAATTGCTTGTGTTTCCATGTGTGCGGATGAAATATAATCCGTAACATTCCTCTGCCTATTGTCTCTGCGCTCTTAAACTCTCAATGCACCACAACTGCTCCTGACAAAAACACAATGAAATGATTCAGTCCATATTTCAAAGTGCAAATAAGGGCCATTAGTAGCATTAATGGTAAAGTGTATTACAGTAGGTGCATTGAAGTGCATTAGGGATACACTAATAATAAAACGTCTGATCAGGTACATGAATTTCTTTCACCATTTCAAACTGACTATATGTTGTTTTCTTTATTTGTCATAATTACAAATATTTACTATAACTACTTTCTATATGTATGGCTATCTGTTTGCAACCATGCAAAATTGTGAAAAGTGCTATTTAATTGAATTTAACAATAGCCTACCTGATATTCAAAGTGTGAGCAAATTATTAAAAAAGGTAAAGGTCATAATTATAAAACTTACTTATCGTTAGCCTCATAGCACAATTGCCCAGATCATATTTCAAAGGCAGATATCACAATTTGGCCAAAAAATGACTTAGGCAATTATGCTATGAGGCTAACGTTATGATTATTTTTTGCAACTCAAAACACATTTCCTGTAAACTTTTATCCAGGCCAATACTATTGTTTTATACTAAATAAGTAGAACTCAAATACTGTTCACTTAATTGCATTTATTCATAACAGTTAGTTAGTTAGTTAGTTAGTTAGTTAGTAGTTTATTTCTTGAGTCATTCAGACACAATAACATACTCTAACAGAATTATAGTACAGCAATGACTGAAGGGGTTTAGGCTGAAGTGAAACACTTACTGATGCCTAACCCTATTTACACCAAGATTTAAATGCCCAGCATGTGGCAACAATAATCAGAAAGCAGCAAAGTGGAAACAAATGTAAAAAATATTACCAGCTATGTATGAACAACTCATACGGATAACATATTAGTGAAGATATTTTTCAAATGTAAGCCATTACTAATAACATTACACAAATCACCTTGTTACTTTTCCTCTAAACATTCCATTACCCTAATACTGCCATGAATCATTGCATTATACACTGGTCTTCTACTTGTTTTAATGGTATTTAAACTAAACTAAACAATATCATTCTAATGCAATATAGCTACCAATCACATTTGATTTGTACATTTTTTTGAACATCTTTATTGATATAGATTGTTTTAATGTATCATCCAGGCTATTCCATAAATTTACTCCTCTAACTGAGAAACACCTCCCTTTGGTATTGGTCCTGGCCTTATTTTTTCGATAGACCCCGATTCCTCTCAAATTATATCGAGTCTCTCTGGGCTTGAACCTCTTCTGAATACAGACTGGGAGCTTGAGATTGTGAACCTTGTACATCATTACAGCAGTTCTAAGATCAACTAAATCCTGTAATTTCAACGCATTTATTTTAATAAACAATGGGTTAGTTGGGGCGTAATAATCAACTCTATTTACAATTCTAATAGCTTTCTTCTGCAATATAAAGATAGGTTTGATAATAGACTTATAATTATTCCCCCATATTTCCACACAATAATTTAGATACGGAAGAATGAGTGAATTATATAATAAATGTAGTGAATTTTGATTTATACATGATTTAATTTTACACATTATACCAATAATTTTAGATATTTTTATCTTTAGATAATTTATATGTAATTTCCAGTTTAATTTGTCATCAATATAGATACCCAGAAATTTTGTGTTACACACTCTCTCGATTTCTATATGATTAATTTTAATTTTGATTGGTTCCTCAATTTTTCTATTACCAAAAATAATATATATAGTTTTATTCAAATTCATTGATAATTTATTATGATCAAACCAAGTTTTTAATTTGGACAGTTTGTAACACTCAGCTTATATGAGGCAGTTTACACAACGTCAACTGGTTCTTAATCCCTTTCTTTTAAACGTGTTTGAATAAAATACTCCACAAAATAAACAGAATAAATGTCAAACCAAAGTGTATTATACAAGAAACAACAATATACCAGAACCCCAACAAAATATACTATATATATATATAGTATGTATATATATAGTATATATATATATATATATATATATATACACATACATACATACTAATATATATATATATATATATATATATATATACACATATATACTAATATATACTAATATATATATATATATATATATATATATATATATATATATATACTAATATATACATATATATACTAATATACTAATATATATATATATATATATATATATATATATATATATATATATATACACACTAATATATATATGAGCAATATCACACGAGTAGCCGTGCGATATGGCTGTATATCAGCACGCTGTGATTCGTCGGCCGAGTGCCTACGGACGAATCACAGCGTGCTGATATACAGCCATATCGCACGGCTACGAGTGTGATATTGCGTTTATACAACAGTTCGACGGCACGAGTGTGTAAATAAATAAGAACAACAACGGAGTGTCTTTAAAACCCTCTTTTGTGCAGCACTACTTCCTTCCGCCACGGATTCAAATCTCAGGATGTCAGTTGAACCAAGCCTCCGTTACTAACTCTAAAACGTCACTTTAGAACTAGTAACGAAGGAACGTTGAGTCGCTTCATTGAAACACATTGAATTTTGTACAGTATTAGAGAGAGAGAGAGAGAGAGAGAGAGAGAGAAGGCTATTACCTGTGTCTGGTATATTGCATTACATTCATTCTTCAAGTTGATGTCCATAATATTATATCCTTTAAAGTCCGTTTGAATGTCCGCTGAGGAAAGCGATCTTTGTATTTGTTCTTTTTTACAGCGCTAAAACAACTTCCTTTTGCAAAAGTTCCTTTCAATTTAAAAGTCTCTTGTGCTTCACTGACTCATTCTCCTGTAAAGTGTTGCCGCCATCTAATGGCGTATTAATGTAATGTTCACTCAATCCATATTACTTAATGGACATATTATATAAAATAATATTTATTGAACAACAAATAAGCACAATTGTACAGTTCAGTCAAACATAAAGCACTAGTTATTAAAAAAAAAAAATAGGTCACCATTTATGCTGGTATGTGGGTTTTACAAATATTTAACGAATGAAAAGAATTTTAAAGAGCTTGTGACAAAACCTCCTAACTCCATTGGATCCTCAAACTGTCAATCAAGCCTCATTAATCTGCCTCACCTCCTGAATGAAGTGAGCACGCAGTTTGGACATCTCCTCTGTGCAATGCAAAGGTAAATAAAGATCTGATGTTTGAAAAAAAAACTGTAAAGCGTTTTCTTTACTCAAAAAACCATATGTTTATAAAGTTTAATGTTTTACGTATTTGAAGAGCGGAGAAGAGTCTTATATGTCCCGTCTAGTTGTAGCCAATATGCTATATAAGGATGTAACGTAACGTTTATTATTATCAAATTTAATATAGCACAATTCGACTTGCTCTGGAACAAATAATAGATTAATAAGACCAAAGATTGCCCGTTCTATGTACTCAAATTGAATTATGTCTCATGTTTAACCACTATAAGAGCCAGTGGCAAATCCCCGAGGCACTGGCCGAGATGAAGCTGTTGTCGGCGGTTACAGAAGCACAGAACGGCCGCTGACGCACTCGAGCTCGCATCTCCGAAAACGTCAAAACAAATTGTAAAATAGGCGCTGTTATTAAATATGAGTCACATATTTCAGGTCTAAACAACTACATTTTCGCCTAAAAAACTATTAAAAGTACAGTTCGTGGTACAAGAAGTAGTATTTGTAAAAATTACGGTCGATTTGATCGGCCGCCATGACGGTCACTTCAAGCGGAGTGATACAAACGGTGAAAAGGCAGTAGGAGTGCTGTTATCACTGAAATATCGCATGGCTATCAGCCAATCAGATTCGAGAACCAGACAGAACTGTTGTATAAATATATATATACACTAATATATATATATATACACTAATATATATATACACTAATATATATATATATATATATATATATATATATATATAAACAAAGATGTATGTATGTGTGTTGGAATAGTCCGTTTCAGTCCAATGTAAAGTACGAGTGTGTGTGTGTGTGTGTGTGTGTGTGTGTGTGTGTGTGTTGAATCGGCCTCACCGGAAAGGCTTTTAGTCCGGGAGCTCGATGAAGACAGCGTTGTCCTGTTCAGAATTTCAAAGGTGAAATAATCCAAATAGAAGTTATTTCCACAATGAGATATCCTGTCACAGACGTTGCCAAACAAGAAGTGTAGGCGATCGATCGCTTAATCCAAGCAATGAATGAGAGCGTCCTCTCTCGAACACCGGCAAACCGGCTATTTTTATCGGAAGTGACAATCAGCTGTCCGACCCCATGACGTCACGGGGATTCCCTGGCTCTTC
This sequence comes from Ancherythroculter nigrocauda, assembly GCA_036281575.1. Lineage (NCBI taxonomy): Eukaryota > Metazoa > Chordata > Actinopteri > Cypriniformes > Xenocyprididae > Ancherythroculter > Ancherythroculter nigrocauda. The sequence goes on from VTFQ01000006.1 coordinate 1,347,348, forward strand.
CCGACAGAAGTCTCGCGTGAGTAAAACGGGAACACAAACACAACCCAGATAGCAAAATTTGTCTGGCCCACTACTGGGCCACATCCTTGCTTCAATTCCGGCCCAGTTCTGGCTGGGTCCCCGGCCCAAAACTGGTCCTCACACTGAAAACGGACAAAAACAACTTCCTCTGGCCCAGATGCGGCCCACACCCTGTAAAAAGACTCTTATTTATGGATGTGGCCCAGATCTGGCCAGCACACTGGAAACTGACTTAAATTGTTTTATGTGGCCCAGGTCTGGCCCAGGCACTGTAAAACACATCTGGCTGAGATTCGGCTTGGTCCCCGGGCCAGATGTGGTCCAGAAACTGCAAATGTAATTCAAGTGAAACACAATCAACCATTTAAAAAGATGAAGACATTTTATTATAAAATTAACAAATACACTATAAGTATTAACAATGAATACACTATAAACATTTATTAACAACATACATTTTAAACCACTAAATACTAAGTTAATTATTTACTGTATATTAAATGGAGAAACAACATCCTTTCTCACACATAAAAATTATTTTAGCAATAATTTCCAAATTTCAAGTTAAGTCACCTTCACAAAGTGCTTTATAACCTACATTACAGTTTGTTTCAAAGAAGCTTTACAGTGATAAACTGGAAAATAATAATTCAATTATGCAAACAGAATTAAATTCTGTAATGGAGCAAAAGACAGTGTGATTGTTCAGCTGAAGTCATTTCAGTGTTGTTTCAGTTCAGTTCAATGAGTACAATTCAGCTATAAAGCAGTTCTGCAGAAAACAGTAATGTCATAATCCAGCTCTGTTGAGCTCTCATCCAATAGTGTCAATGCAGTCGGATCAATATTATTGAAAAGTAGGTGTCCAACTAAGCAAGCCAGAGGCGATAGTGACAAGAACCCAAACTCCATCAGAAGACAGAATGAAGAAAAAACCCTGGGAGAAACCAGACTCAGTTGAGGGCCAGTTTTCCTCTGGCCAAACAAATACAGTGTGATTATGATTCAGCTGCATCAGAAGTTAGATTGTGGACTGATATCATTCAGCTTGAAGATTGAACACAGCACAATGGCACATGTAGAGGAAAGAGAAGTTGAAGTGGCCTTGCAGAGGTCTCGTCTGGTTCTCGTTGTCTTTGCTGAAGATCTGTGCTGTAGACTGTTGCGTCGACGAGGTCTTCACAGCGGATCGGTCTCCAGAGCTCGTTTAGTTGTCATGTTCTCTGCTGACATTCAGGGCTGTTGTGGTCATCTCAACCATCTGTTCTGGAAATGGAATGAGACAGATGGACTAATTTTAGCATAAATGTCATTCTTCGTATGATGAAACAAGTATATCGGATGTTGTAGGTAGTGTTTCTGGTTATAGTTTACCTTATTTATGCAACATGACAATCCTAACATTCAACAAGAGATGGGTGTTTAATATAGATTTAAACAGACAAATTGTGCCTGTCACCTGGGGCCTGATGTATAAACATCACATACTCACAAAAAAGTACAAATATTTGTAGTGGATGTGCTGCTTTAGAACACTTTTCCTATGGCATGCTGTGTTTTAATGTTTTAACTACAACGACGATTGCTTGGTGCATGATAATTACACTTTAAATTAAAAGTCAAGCTCTAAATAGCATAATTCGAAAATATTTTTGCACGAATAATGATCAATGATGCGCACTTCGTGTAAGCAGAGATAGCTTAGCAACATAATGGCATAATGACACTGAAGGAGTCGCGCAGTGATCATCCGACGAGTAGCTACTGTACACAGTACTGTACAACCTCTGCTGAACACAGGTGTGCTACTGGTGTCCTGCATATTTCATGGTCTTACCAATATTATGAAAAACGCCATTGTATTTGAAGGCTAGATTTAGAAGCAAACGGTAAGATACGCACGTTTTATTTTTAAAATGTTTGTCAGTGATGCGCTGAGTCGTACAATACTTTACAATGCAAAAATAAGCCTGAATATCTGAAATCAAAATCAAAATGCATAAATAAAAAAAAATAAAAAATACTATTTGGCTACTAGACAACGGTTTAAAATAACTGAAACCATTCCGAACAGTGTTTTATACGATTTATTTTTTTCTAAAACAAGAGAAGGAGAGTTAATTTTTAGCAATGTAATTTGACGGCATTTATCGTCATATTTTCCTTGTCTTGTACAGTTAAACACAGTGTCACGTGGATGGGAATATGCATGGAAATGATATGCAGGTGACGTAATGCATAATAAAACTAGGCGTTGTAAGCTCCATATATGGTGAATTCATGGAGGAGACAGGAAAAGATTCATGTATGCACAATCTTCAAGCTGACTGGGTTTTATAAAGATAATTTTGCGCAGATTCTGGCGTAAGCATGGTGTTATAATTTTGAAAATTCGTGAAAATCTGGCTTTTATGCGTACGCACACTTTTAGTATGAAATCTATGGAAAGTTTTATACATGAGGCCCCTGAACAACACTAAGAAGACTTACCATGCATCTACCCTTTCAATTTGCTGCCAGTTGCAGCCACCTCTTCATGGTCCCCTCATCCTCCATTTCAGCAGGGTTTCTCTGAACTGCAGCTTTGAAATAAAGGAATACATATTGTAAGGTCATTATTAAGTCTTAAGCATTACTTTTCTTTAGCACCTATATATTTGATAAATTGCATCCAGAGTTTATGCACGAGTTTAAAATATCTGTAGTAAAAAAAAAATATATAAAAAAAAAAGATTTGGTGTCAGACTCCAAACAGTGTTCAGGTTAAACTTTAGTTTGTGATCACTCAAAATCATAGAAATTCCCTTTGCATTAAAATATATTAAGTACTATGATTTTAAACATATTGTATGGGATATATATATATATATATATATAAAGGGTCAGAAATAAACTTTTCCAGTAAAAGGCATTATTGAGAGGCATTTTTTTTTTCAACATCAAGGAAAGCCATCATTACACTGCAAAGGTTGAACATAAGTGATATCTGACATGGCATTTATGTTTATTGACACAGACTGTTTAAAGCGGCACATGTACAGGTATTTAGCCTACACAAAATAGCATAATGCCACCTATATATATAAAAAAGGAACTCTGAGGGCGAAGCTGCAATTTTATAACAGAATTATTATTGCTCTTATGTTAACAATTATTAATAGAAAGTTTTTGTGGGGAAAAAGCAAGTTCTTCCACCCGAAACGTTGTGCTATACAGGCCTATATGGCGCCACTGCATACTCCGACTCAATTCAATAATCACTCGTTGGAAAAGATTAACTGACTGATTTTAGTAGACAAAATATAACTCGATATCATTGCATTAGCCAACAGTGCTCAGCAGTTCTTCTAATAAACATATGTTATTCAAAACTATCACTCTCTGGGACCGAATGGATACTGACGTTATCATTGCAAACCATTAATTAATCCATTTAAAAACACTAAACTGAACCTTAAATAAATTAAATTGCTTACCGTTTTGCAGCTGATCCTTTCTCTCGATCACGAAATGTTGACTGCAGGATTCTCCTCAGGATTTAACCGCCAAAACTCTTTTTCAGGCGGCTGAAGTCCTTAACTCCAGCAGTGGCCCGCCTGTGACAAACGAACTCGGGCCGAAAACAGTAACGCGCTTTCAGTCGTGATTGGCCCGTTCAGAAAAAGCCGTCTGTCAGCCGTACAGTCCACACGGCTCTGGCCCATTAACTTTTCACAGACTCTGAAATTGAGTCGATGTTGGCGCGTTTAAACCTGAATCGGCCCAAAAGTGCTTGATATTTGGGGGCCCGCCTATTACGAAACGAACTCGGGCCGATAGATCTATACCGAGTTATATGGACCTGCCGCGAGTACAACTATTTCAGCCGAGACCGGCCCATAAAGAAAACGCTGTCTGTCAGCCAGATGCGTTGTGTACAGTCGGCAGACTTATGGCCCATAATCTTTTCATCGACGTCGACAGTGAGCCGACAGTGCCGCTTATCTGCCGGAATCGGCCCAAAAGTGCTTGCTATCTGGGAATAGGTGTGTTCGACATCGGCTGCGGCTGGATGTAACCGATCGGCGAGATTAGCCGCGTGCAGGCGGGGAGGAGCTGAAAACGGAGACGTGAAGTCGGACACTTTCTGCTTCCCGGAGTGACGCTCGCGCTGCGTTTGCATCGGTTTGCATACTTTATCACAGCTGAAGTGAAATAAATGCAATATTTGACTAATACACTGTTTCAGAGACCTTTTCATTCAAAACTTCATGTACTGCTTACAGCGTCTGTTTTTACAAGAATAAAGTTCAACATAAGCGTATGTTATTTAAATAACAATGTAGTGGGGTCTTTGTTTTTTATCCGTTTTATTTTGATAAACATGACACAATACAACATCGCGACTACATGAAAAGAGCTTTAACTGTTATAAAAACACAGATTTTTAAGCATTAGTGGAGCTGAAGGCGTGCTAATAAACACTAAACACACGTGATCGTTGTCATGCGGTGAATCCGGCCAATCATGAAACAGCTGTGTCGTCATCAGCGCTCGTGCAGCTCCTCTTGAGAAACTGCGCTGGCTGCCTCAGGCGGCTGATCTCGAATCGCTCTCGCGGTACTTTAAAGCCACACGTCACAGTCACATGACGTCAGCGCTGTCTCAAGTCGGACAACATTTCTTACCGGCATGCACTGCTTCAAGCCAGCCGCCGATCGGTCTTTGCGGCGCTGCATCAAGTCGAACAAGCCTAGTATCACAGCTGAAGTGAAATAAATGCAATATTTGACTAATACACTGATGTTTCAGAGACCTTTTCATTCAATACTTTATGTCCTGCTTACAGCGTCTGTTTTTACAAGAGTAAAGTTCAACATAAGCATATGTTATTTAAATAACAATGTAGTGGGGTCTTTGTTTTTTATCAGTTTTATTTTGATAAACATGACACAATACAACATCGCTACTACATGAAAAGAGCTTTAACTGTTATAAAAACACAGATTTTTGAGCATTAGTGGAGCTGAAGGCGTGACAATAAACACGAAACACACGTGATCGTTGTCATGCGGTGAATCCGGCCAATCATGAAACAGCTGTGTCGTCATCAGCGCTCGTGCAGCTCCTCTTGAGAAACTGCGCTGGCTAACTCAGGCGGCTGATCTCGAATCGCTCTCGCGGTACTTTAAAGCCATACGTCACAGTCATATGATGTCAGCGCTGTCTCAAGTCGGACAACATTTCTTACCGGCATGCACTGCTTCAAGTCAGCCGCCGATCGGTCTTTGCGGCGCTGCATCAAGTCGAACAAGCCTAATAGGCTTGTTTGAGATGCGCCTAGCCTCGCCTGAAGTTCAGCCGAGAGTAGGCGGCTGCAGTTAGGGGAGGAGTGAAAAAAGTGCAGGCAAGACGAACAGTTCTCTGTTCTCGTAGTGGATCAGAACCTACGAGATCAAAGGCGGATATCGCGGGATTCACACTCATGCGCTGTGTTGCTGATAAACTGGATGTAATTTAAGTTCTGCTGCTTTTATATGAAAATAAACATAATGAACAATACACCCAAAGTACTTGTTATTTATTTCCATTCGAAAGATGTGTGTATCAATCATTTTTACTTTAATTCTAGACATGTTTTTATATTTATTTTTTTTTATAAATGACAACGTTCGCATAACCCATAGAGAGATCACTGTGTCAGAGAGTTTGGGAATATTCACACAATATTTTTACACATAAAAACATGATATTAGAGTTTTAAAATCAAACATTTTAAATAAGATCAATACATCACGGTTGTTTAAACCAATAAGCTTTAAGCTGTGGCGTCAGCAAGTCGTTTCCCATCATGCTTTTGGTCAGCGCAGTCGGTGGAGAGCAACTGCGCTCGACTGCAGAATCCGACACGTCCGCCTCGCACTCGCGAGAGGTTTTTTGACACACGTCGGCATGACATAAGAGCAAGGCGGCCCACCCTCGGACACATTTCTAACCGGCATGCATCTCGCGGTGATCACCGGTGATCGGTTCTGCGCAGAATTTGCTCATCTCAAACAAGCCTAATTCCGGGCATAGACTTCTGTCCTCTGTAGTGGACATTATATTTTAGTGATTTTCTCTGACATCATACATGTCACAGTTTTAAGTCTGGATGTCCTGTAAAGAGCACATTCAGGGCTTTGCAGAGATACCAAATTTTTTAGAGGTTTCGCCATGACAACAACAACTTCTTGGTCTTTAAATATGACTGAAAATGAAAATTAGCACTCTTATGGAAATATGATAATATTTTGTAATTATCATTTAAATCGGACTAATTTTCAAATTGTTTATTATAAATCAACATCTCAGGAAAATGTTATGGGGTTTCAAATCAAAATATGACTTTCTGTTACGCAACAGGGCATTGATTTCATACATGACCTCTGTAGAGGACACCAGGACTTAAATCATGTTTATCAGGCATTTTAGGATACAACAAGTGAATAGGGAAAGAAATTATACATCAATATTCCTATTAATTATTAGATATTATTATGAAAATGTTGCCAATTATTGCACTTCTTTCTTTCATTACATGTTGCTCCAAGAACACATTAATATGCAAATTAGATAGTGTATAGATACATTGTATTGAATGGGAAAACCGATGTATGGCTATTTTACCCTCATATTGCATAAAATAAAATGGTATATCAATTAATTCCATTATATCTTTCATAACATAGTTGAGAATCATCTTTATACAAAGTTTGGTTAAAAACAATCCTGAAGCCTAAAAATTGATTGGTAATATATATATATAAAAAATACCATTGTTTTTGCCTATACATGTCATTTCATGTCATTTTATTTTTTAAACAACTTAGTCCTGGTGTCCACTACAGAGGACATGGCATAGCATATGAATAAAATATATTTTAAAAATGTTATTTTTTCATTTGTTATGCTCTAAACAATATAATGACGTGAAAAAAAAAATACTAAATTCAAAAAACTTTTTTCTGGGTCTCAGGAGGATATTATTAATTAGAATAATTTACAGCAGTATAAAAATTCCCCCATTATGTGGCCGCACTAAATAAAACCACTGGTCCCAGGTCTGATGTTGTGGACCCACAAAAGCAGCAATCATTGTCTTTATGGTTCGGTTAAATCTCTCAGTTAGATTTGACTGTGGGTGGTAGCTCGTTGTTAATTTTTGAACGCAACCCCATGTCTTGCACAGATCGCCCAGAAGGCTGGAAGTAAATTGGGGACCCCTATCGGACACCAGGTATTTGGGCACCCCCCATCGGGTAAATATCTCCTCCCTGAGTATTTTCACTATTTTCTGGGTCTTGCCGTCTCTCAATGGGAACATTTCCACCCACTTAGTGAAGTAATCCACAATGACAAGGAGGTAAGTGTTCTGTTTTTTTACTGCTTGGAAATGGTCCCATTAGGTCCACCCCTAGCATGTATCCCGGTTCCGTGATCGGTGAACTCTGCATAAATCCAGACAGTTTTGTATTGCTGGGTTTATATTTCTGGCATACCTCACAGCCTTTGACATACTGCCACACATCCTTCCTGACGGATGGCCACCATGCCACATCCAGGATTTTCAGCAGGGTTTTCAACTGTCCCAGATGGCCACCTAGGGGATTATCATGGTAATAATGCATGAAGTCAGTGGTTAACGAGGATGGTACTACCAACTGATACTTCTCTCCCTTATTTCTTAAAGGAACCTTGCGGTACCACACCCCTTGGTGGTTTTCAAAGGTGATGGGCTGTTCCTTGACTGACTGAGGTTTAATGCCAGATTGCAGGTGAGTGATAGTATTGTCCAAACGTTGTGCTTGAGCAATTTCTTCCAGAGAGTGAGGTAATGTGGACGAATGTTACGAAGACATGGAAAGACATGGGGCATCATCTGTAGAACACGGCTCCTGGACCCGGGATAAAGCGTCAGGTCCCAAGTTAAGGCAGCCCTTTCTGTGATGGACCTGAAAGTTGAATTGTTGCAGGCGGAGTGTCCAGCGGGTTAGTCGGGAAGAGGTTTTAGGGCAGTTGAATGCCCAGGAGAGTGCTGAGTGGTCCGTGAAAACCTCAAAAGGACATCCCTCCAGGTAATGCCTCCACTTTTCAACAGCCCAAACCACTGCTAGACATTCCTTTTCAGAAGTGCTGTAATTCTTCTCGGCCCCTGTTAAGGTCCGTGACGCATACGCCACCACTTGTTCTCCTTCATCCGAGTGTTGAGTGAGGATGGCGCCCAGTCCTACATGACTCGCATCAGTATGCACCTGGAAGGTTTTGTTGAGATCAGGTTGTATCAATACAGGTGAGTTCTGTAAACTTTGTTTAAGAGCATCCATACTAGCCTGACACTCTGGAGTCCATTCCCACTTTACTCCTTTCTTTTTGAGGTGGTTCAAGGGAGCAGATATGTCAGCGAAGTGGGGAATGAACTTATGATACCACCCTGCCAGGCCCAAAAACCTCTGAAGAGCTTTGAGATCTTGTGGAGGAGGGAACTCATCAACAGCCCTGGTCTTTTCTCGATCAATCTCCACACCCCTCTCAGAGACTATATGGCCTAGAAATTTGAGCTGGCATTTGAAGAAGTGGCATTTCTTCATGTTCAGCGTCAAATTGGCTTGGGTAAGTTTATGTAGAACTGTGTTGATATCTTGAATGTGTTGTTCTTGTGACTTTGAATAGATGATGATGTCATCGATATAGACAAAACATATTTTCCCCCTCAAATCAGCTAGCACCCTCTCCATCAAACGCTGGAAGGTGGCAGCGGCATTTCTGAGTCCATACGGCATAGACTTGAATTGAAACAACCCCTTGGTGGTAATAAAAGCGGTCTTCTCTCGACTCAACTCCTCCATCTCAACCTGCCAGTATCCAGACTGTAAATCCAACGAACTAAACCAAGAAGCACCTTCAAGGGACTCAAGGATGTCATGAATCAAGGGCATTGGGTAAGCGTCAGGTACAGTCTTGCTGTTTAGCTTCCTATAGTCCACACAAAACCTATATGATCCATCAGGTTTGGGGACTAGGACCACCGGGGATGACCAAGGTGAGAAGGAAGACTCAATAATGCCGTCCTGCAGCATCTGATCAACTTGCTCCTCTATGACCTGTTTCTTGAGAGGAGACACTCTATATGCTCGGGATTTGATGGGTATGTCGTCCATTAATGTAATCTTGTGTTGTACCACTGATGTCTTACCCAGGGTGTTAGAGGTGGTGAGTGGCCAAGTGGAGATCAATTTCATCATCTCTTCCTGATTGTCTGAATCCCACTGAGTGATCTTGGGGTTGAATGACGTGAGCTCAGGAAGAGTGTCAGCAGGAGGTAAGGTGTAGTATAGATTCAGCTTTGCCGCCGTAAGAGAATGAGCCTGTCCCGTAGAGGTAGCTGGACCTGCTGGTATCAGCGAAGGCAAGAAAGGGTAATATGTGTATCCTCTTTCAGATTTTAACCCATACCTGCGTTGTCCCACCTCCAAGACAGCACCTGTGGCACTCAGGAAATCCAGACCAGCAATAAGAGGAAAGGCGAGGTGAGTGTCTTTCAGGATATAAGTATCCATACTGCACTCTTGATCATGCCACTGAAACCTGATCTTTTGCAGGTCTCTGGATTGGTGAATTGTGCCATCTGCCATAATAAATCTCTGAGGACTGGAGTTAACAACCGCTGGTGTCTCCCCCTTCAACTGTTTCCACAGGTTCTCTTGCATTAATGTGTAAGTGCTGCCTGTGTCCAGAACCGCCCTCACTTCTCTGCCATTCACCCTTATAGGCACAACAAGGAGAGAAGACCCAGGATGGGGTTGGGCTAGGTTTACTCCGGCCAGGTTTTTGTTGAAGGTACGTTCTCCAGCTTTTTTGTATGGCTTTTCTTTGCTGCTCTGAGTGCTGACTTTTTGCCAGTAGTCTTTGGCTCCCATGCAGTCCTTCTCCACTCTTGACCCCACCTTCACCAGTTGCTCCACCGAGTGAACTGTCCCTCTCAGGCATCCTGCGACCCTGGGGTTGATGTTGTTCAAGATGCGGTTCACCAGTTCCTCCTCCAAGATCTCTGGCTTCCATTTAAGACAGTGGGCCTGGTAGTCATAAGCGAAGTCCCTCAGGCGTTGTTGTGGCTGTTGAACCAGGGTCCTCAGCTTTTCCTCCACTTCAGAGAGGTAATCGTCTGAAAGAAAAGCAGCCACGAATGCCTTTTTGAAGGACTTCCAGTCTGTTACCTTCGCCTTCTCTGCCTTCCACCAGCTCAGAGCGGGTCCCTTTAGGACCGTACTTAGGGTTCCGATAAGCTCGACACAAGGAAGGGGCCTGATCTCCAGGAAGTTTTCACATTGCTCAATAAAGTTAAGCACCTCCGAGGTCTCACAGGAGTCGCCAAAAGAGGGGAACTCGATGCGGATGAGGAAGCGACAGCTCCTACTGAAGAAGAGGTAAGCACATTTTGGCGATTAGTATGCACGGGGGGGAATGTCATATGTATCATCAAGAGGTTTAAAAGTTGGACCTTTCTCCCTAGATACTGGAACAGGGGTCTGTGGATGACGTACAGACGAAAAGCGTGAGGCATCCGGAGAGTAGGCCTGTAATCTGGAGAGTGTGGGAGTGCTAGTCAGTCTCAATTTTCTCATCTGACTTTCCCATTTATGGTCTCTCCTCAGAAAACAATTTGTTACAGCCTTTTCTAATTTTTCCAGTGCCTTCATAAAATAATCCTCCAGCCCTGCCAAGCTAGAATCCACAGCCTGCCTGAAGTTGGTTTCCCTATTCCAGGTGCTGTCCATTGACTGTTTGAAATCTTTTTCTAAAGTGTGTACTTTTTGGTTAAGGGCCAATAAATCCACTTTACATTGTGCCAGGTCAGTGTGTATTGATTGTGCCATATCAACATTTCTTATACTATTCTCATCATCATCATCATCAGACTGTTCAGAATCAGAAATGTACAGTGAACTAATCATAGACGTTATTTCTGCAGCTGGATTACGCCTTGTCACAAATGGGCCTGCAGTAAAATCCATATCATTTGGTACATTCTCATTTTGGACAATTCCAGGTGTAACAGTGTCATCAGTTTGCTCAACATTAACTTCAACACCTACTTCATTATTTGTCCCATCCATAATGCCAGTTGAAAGAAAAAGAAAAGAAAACAAACAAACACCTTAATCAGGAAAAATCCCCATACGGGCCACCAATATGTAACACTCAGCTTATATGAGGCAGTTTACACAATGTCAACTGGTTCTTAATCCCTTTCTTTTAAACGTGTTTGAATAAAATACTCCACAAAATAAACAGAATAAATGTCAAACCAAAGTGTATTATACAAGAAACAACAATATACCAGAACCCCAACAAAATATACTATATGTATATATATATATTGTTGATATGAGCCACACCCTGCTTCATTAGGAAATGCAACTTTTCTAGGCTACTTGTACCTCTTCTGCTTATAAAGAATAATAATGACAACACAACTGAGATTTAAGAAGAAAAAACATTTATTGAGATGGGTGATTTATAAGGAACAATAATGACAACACAACTTTGATTTGAAAATAAACAGAAGTTAGCTGTTTATGAAGTACAGCTGTTATGAGAGATATATAGCTAACTTGCTTATGGGTAAACAGTGAAACAAAATGTTTGATAGCTGTTCATGTAAACAAAATGGTTGATATCTGTTCATGTGAACGAAAAGATTGATGTCTGTTCATGTAAACAGGGAGGTTGATATCTGTTCATGTAGACAAGAAGATTGATATCTGTTCATGTAAACAAAAAATTGATATCTGTTCATGTAAACAAAAAGGTTGATATCTGTTCATGTAAACAAAAAGATTGATATCTGTTCATGTAAACAAAAAGATTGATATCTGTTCATCTAAACAAAAAGATTGATATCTGTTCATGTAAACAAAAAGATTGATATCTGTTCATGTAAACAAAAAGATTGATATCTGTTCATGTAAACGAAAAGATTGATATCTGTTCATCTAAACGAAAAGGTTGATATCTGTTCATGTAAACGAAAAGATTGATATCTGTTCATGTAAACGAAAAGATGTGATCACATCAAAAGAATGTAGAAAGAAAAAGAGCCCAATAGCATATATATATTGACCACTGAAGAATGGCAGACAACCGGTATTGTAACGTCTTTACTGAAATATATATTAACCATTAAAGAATGACAGACAACTGGTATTGTAATGCTTTTATTGAAGTATATATTAATTACTTACTAAAGAATGACAAACAACTGGTATTGTAATGCCTTTATTAAAGCATGTATTAATCACTTATGAAAGAATACAAAACAACTGGAAATGCATTTGTTAGTAACATGTTAGTAGGTTAGAAAGGAACTAATATGTATTAGAAAGAAAAGCAATCTTACCGTTGAAGGATGTCTTGATCAGAAGAGCAGGTGGGCCAGAACACCGCAGCAGAAGAGAAGAGTCCAAGAACAAAGAGACGAGGCCTCTATATATAGACATATGAGGGGAATTCCCAAGAAGATGACATCAAGTGGTCAGATAGTCTATAAAAGGCTGGACCATGAAGAGAGCAGGAGGGGCTGCTTCACACCTGAGGCTGTACCTCCGACACCAGAACCAGCTGATGATGCCTCCATCGCTGATATTGCCTTGACTGAAGAACTTTTCAATACTTATACTTTATTTAATTACTTGTATATAATGTTAGTAAAATATATGTAACGCTAGTAGTATTAATGTAATAAATAAATGAACTTATAACTTAATAACTAAACTCGGCCTCATGTGGCATTAATTTAAGTCGTTGAACCTGAACAGACCACGGAGAAGTCTTCTGTCTGATTGTAAGTATTTTTTAAAATGCTTATAATTTAGGTCAGATTTGACTTTCTTACCTAACCTGAGAATAATAAAAATAAGGTAAAGGTGCTTAGAGACGCATCATAAAACAATATATATATAAACAAAGATGTATGTATGTGTGTTGGAATAGTCCGTTTCAGTCCAATGTAAAGTACGAGTGTGTGTGTGTGTGTGTGTGTGTGTGTGTGTGTGTGTTCACAGTTCTCCCATTTTCTTCTGTTTTACTTCTGACATGAATGACACGATGATTTAGAGCGTTAGCTTTGACTCGCCGCGTCTAAACAGTCACTATCCGTGTAGAATCTCTCAGTCGATCCACTTCAGTGTTCTTCTGCAGCCGGAGCGGATGAGCAGGTAGAACAGGTGTTGCGACTTCAGGAAACTCTTCAGATCGGAAACAACAGCCATTTTGGAGAATCAGAAACTTTCACAGATGTCACTTTACGGTCAGTTATTTGCTTCATGTCATATTATCGCATGTGTGTTGTTATCCGTGTAACTTTGGATCACTAGTTGACTCGGTTGTCTTTGTAAAACAGAATAGCTTCTAAACACACACCTCCGTTTCATATCTAGTGATTGTTCAACAGCTCGTCATCTGATCTCCTCCTCGTTTTTCTCCTTTAGAGTAAAAGTCTTTTCACAGTGGAGATGCCGTCCTGATTCAGCTGCAGATGTTGCTCTAGTTACATTTATCATGTTTCTGAAAGGTAAAATATTTCAACAACTTCAAACTTAAGATGTGTAATATTTATCTCACTAGACTTTTAAAGTAAATGTATTTGTATGTTTCAGTTTGTAATGAATGTGTAAATGAACTTAAACAAAAGAATCCCTACCGACATATGCCATGCTTTCCTGTTTTTCACACCGTTTCCTGTGACACATGTCTCAGATTTTGATGCTACACTAATGATAAACAGTCAGTGGTTAAACATCCGTCGCTGAAGTATCACCCATGATGAAGCGACACACGTTTGTTTCTTCATTATGGAAATGTGGACGAGCACAAGCTACTGCAGTCTGAACTCATCTTAAACTCGTCTCTTACAGTTTCACTAGTAAAGAAACAGGACTCGTGTTTGCCTGACCCGTCATAGACATCGTTTGCCTAAATCAGCTGAACTTTTAGGACTGTGATTGAAGCGTAGAGGTAATTATTATTATTATTATTTATCTCAGTGCAATTCTCTTCACAAGCATCACATTAAGGTAGAAATAATGGATGTTATCATTAGTTTTCTGTTTCTCCACATATACAGGCCTTGTATCAGTTTCTCATCATGGAGAATAAAGGGAGCAGCGAGAGAGCAGCATCTCGAAGACCCAAACATCATCATGTGACCTCTGACCCCAGGTGAGGCTCCATCAGTATTACAGACAACAGGCTGACTCATAATCAATGAAACAGCAGGCAGAACTAAAGGAAGAATATTTCTGTTTTCATAGTATCAGGAGTCAGAGAGCTTCATTTCCAGAATTCAGCTGTGTGTCTATGAAGAGTAACGAATCAATAGGTCATCCTCCTGACCTCAGTGATGAAGCAGTGACCTCTGACCCCAGGTGAGACTCTGTCCAGTTTTACAGACAGTGGACTGATTTCACCTGTTGCTGTTGAAACTGAAAGTGAGGCTCAGGTGGAAAAACTCTGAAATAAAACAAACCATAGTGTCACTGTCGGAGGGTAAAGCAAGCTCAGGGTCGAACTATAAAGTCACATGATTTACTATTATTTTACTTTACTTTATTATCCACGTTGTATAACACATAAATACACATAAAAAGAAACATGCAATTCATAATAAATAACAACAACAAAAAAGTGTGAGTGCTGGTTGAGTTTGAGTTTGTTCTCTTACTTACAGAAGCTGCATCAGAAGTGGCATTTAGATGTATCAGTACATTATCTATTATTAATCACTATTTACGCTGAATGTAATGAAGTCACTATCATTTTTGGTGGCTGAAATTTGGGTGCTTCCATAGTTTTTTTTTTGTTATTGATGTTTACTTTTCCTGTCAGGTAAGTAAATTCTCTTTTCACCTGCCTGTTCATGAATCCACTTGTCCCGGACGTTAATGTCACTGCACTGATACTACATTGAGAGAGATGCACTGATACACACAAGAGAGATGTGTCCATGAGAGAGAATAAATATGTACTGAGACCGCACTGAGAAACGCTGTAGGAAACGGATGAACACACGAATGAATCCTTAACACCGTGGGGTCCCCTGGGTGCAAAGAAAATGCACTTTAGTATACCTTTATAAAGTGTAATTATTACACAAATAATATACTTTAAAGGAACACACTTAAGTGTGAATTAAATGTAATGTTTTTGATGAACTAAATGCATATTATATGTAATTGATTTCAAATGTATCACAGATTAAGTTCATGTTAAATGCAATTAGTTGAACTTTTAAGTTATTATTTTTTTGAACCACTTAAGTGGGACTTTATCTTTATGACCCGGTTTCACAGACAGGGCTTAGGCTAAAGCCAGGATTAGGCCTTATTTCAATTAGGTTATTTAAGTAGCTTTTATAAACATACCCTAGATACACCTAGATACATACAGCTCAAACATGCATTGTAGTCTGAGACTAGCTTAAGCCTTGTCTGTGAAACCGGGGGAATGTATACTTTCATAATAGCTTCTAGTGTCTTTAAAATATAGTTGAAGTGTACTGCTCAATGTACTGACAAGTAATTAATGTGAACTAAAATATACTTTAATGTCATTTACATGTACACTATTATATAATTAAATATATTTGTAATTATATTTTTCTAATAATGAAGTTGCAATTTAGTATATTTCAAATTTTATTTTTAAAATCTCTTAATCACCTAGTTACAATCAACACAAATTCAAAATTGAAACCCTCTAGATTTATTGACAAAACAATCTCTGCACAAGAAAAACCGAGGAAAACACTTTCCACAAACACAAACAGTTACAAGACTTTAACTCTCGTTAGTCTGGAGGACAATGAGGCTTATATGCACAATCATTTCCTCACATACAAAGATACGTAAACCAAACCTACCCATCACAAAACTTTTTGCATTTTTATATTTTCAAACAGTATCATTCTATATGATTTATAATGTTGTTTCCTCATGTGGCCATAAAAATTGTCCCTACAAGGTCAAAATTTAAAGGTATTACTATACTTGTGGGGTCATTTGGTCCCCATAATGTTGGGAATACCAGTACACACACAACCTCAGAAGCTAACACGCAGTATCTCACTCACACACAACCCATCAATTAATACAAAAAAACAAAACAAAAAACAAACAAAAAAAAAAAAAAATCAAGAAATGTATCAAACCATGTTCAACACTATGATTCAAAAGTTTGGGTATCGCTTTACAATAAGGCTTTATTTGTTAACTGCTTTAGTTAACATGAACTAAGAATGAATAATACTTTTAAAGCATTAATTTAACTTTTTTTTTCATTTTATTAATTTTTTAAAATACCATTCTTTACATATGGTGGTTACACACTAACATGATGGGGAAAATAAAACAAACAAAACAAATAAAACAATTAAATAAACAAACAATGACAACAACAAAAGAAGATATCTGAGCAAAAAATATTACAGCAACTGTGATGCACCAGCACAATCCGCAGATTTACCCATCAAATTAGTAAATGACTCCCACATGCTCAAAAAGACAGGCTCTTTCCTTTCCATAATAAAATGCGTCCTTCCCAAGTGTAAAATAAGTCCATGATCCACGTATCAAATGTAGGTACTGCTTCAGACTTCCAATGTTGTAAAATCAGATGTTTTGCAAGTAACATGCTGAGGGAAAAAGCTTTGGCTCCATATTTGTCCAGCCCCGCTTGTGGTGTCACCACACCAAACAATGCCATGATAGGATCTGGCTTTATAGATCTGGCTGTTACATAGCTCAGAAAGATGGCCAAACATCAGTAGCATTTATTAATCTTAATGTTAATTTTAACATTTACTAAGGCATTATTAAAATCAAAAGTTGAATATGTTAAAATTAGTGACAGTTTTCATGGCAAAAGAACAAGCAAACACCTTGGAAATGACAGGTATGTTAAATAGGAACTGTTTCAGGAATGGCACAAAGGTGTGTAACTGTTCAAGTCTCTGTGTTTAGATCTGTATGCTCAATGACGTGTCTTTTTGTCCTTCGTTATGTATATTTGGATTATGTTGTGTTGTAAATAAAATACAAACAATCAAAAAAGCTATTCTTTTAATCTCCTCGCATTCTTTGTTCTGGTCATTCAGCTGATAGGGCCATCAGGGGAGAGGTCTTTGTCTTCCCAGGTGTGAAACATATCAGTATTCATGATGATTCATGCCTCCACACATACAGTACAGGCTTTCTTAAACATAACATGTATTACAAATTTTAAATCAATATATTGTTTATGAGAATGAGTAGGCAGGATGATTTAACATAATTTTGAAGCAAAAATTCTAGCCTGCATGATCCAGGTTTCACAAAAGTCTTGTGAAGAAATATTCAGTATGAGTTTTATGGCCTTATTTCAGTGACTCAGAATTTTTTTTTTTTTTTTTTACAAATCACACATAAAAGTAATTTTCTACGAACTTTTAAATACATGCTGCTCATATATTATTGTAGCAGAATTTGTGCTGAATACAGAGTAATCAGACTTTAGCCATGAACATTTTATAAGTATTAACAGAAATAATCACAAATGTCAGGGCATGTCAAAACATCTCCAGGGCCCAGAAAATTACTCAGACACCAGAGGGTTAACTAACGGAAGATGAAACCGAAGGAAGATAAGCTTTTCTGTGTGTTTTCTCAGTATCTCCATGAGGGGGAGTCAGAGAGCTTCATCTCCAGAACCCAGCTGTGTGTCTATGAAGAGTATCGAATCAATACATCAGCCTCCTGACCTCAGTGATGAACCAGTGACCTCCGACCACAGGTGAGCATGAACATATATAATAATAATAAGTATATTATTTTACTTTACAGTATAAAACGTACAATACTGTAGCATTCTCAAGACAAGGACAAGGTGTTTCAGCTGTTGTTGGCTATAGCCCACATTGTACACACCCTGACTTATTCAAAAAACCGCACTTGAACTAGTGAGGTACTCTTCTGCTCCCCTTCTTCCAGTCCTCCCTCACCACAACACAGGGGGTGGAGCCTTACCACATTAATCTTGAACATTTAATAACAGTTCCTCAACGCCAAATGAATAAAATACAAATGTTAACATTAAAACATCCTTATCTGCAACACAGAAACATTTTTTAACATGTTACACTTGCAACAGTTAAAATCTCAAGTTTTTATTTTGGCGGAAAACTGCAGGGAGATCTTTTAATGTCTTAATTTTTTAAAAATCATTATTCAAGTGCATGTTAAACTCACACCACATGCAGAAATTAACTTAGATGCTGAAAACTCTGGATCATGAGATGCTCATTTGTAAATGAACAAAAACTTTTCTGTGAAACAAACAGCACATCAGACTATGTACCTTTTGCCATTTGATAAGCACACTAAGCTATACCACAACTTTGATTTTAGTTAAAAATCAAATGTTAAAATATCTTGATTCATTATGAAACTAGAGGGACACATTAGTCAAGGTGATGACTGTCTAATAGAACCTCTGGTTTCAGTCTGGAGAGAAAAGCTTCACTAGTTTTTTTCTGTCACCTTTAGCTGCTCACTGGCTTATTGTAAGGCACTGTTTTCCTTTTCTAAGTACTGTATATTCTTATTTGTGAAGCTGTTCTGAAAGATTATGCATATCAAAAAGTATTATACAAATAAACTGAAACTGAAGTTGATATACACTACACCAATTATAAAGGAAATAAAAGATTGACATCTGTATTGATTTACCATCCTTTTATTTTTTTTGGTGTGTTGTGTTTTTACAGTAGAGTGGATAGAGACAGGAGCATCTCCCCATTACAGTTCAGGCCCTCAGTCCCTCGCCTAACTAGCACCTTCACTCCCTTTAGGACGTCCCAGGATAGACATAAACTACTGAGTGTCAAAGACCAGCACAAAACCAGCATGAAGAAGAAGTATGAGAGATTATTTGAGGGAATGAAATTCCAAGAGAATGAAGCCCTCCTGAACAGGATCTACACACAGCTCTACATCATAGAGGGAGAGAGTGAAGGGGTGAATAAACAACATGAGGTTTTACAGATGGAGAAAACTGCCAGAACAAAAGACTCACAAGACACTCCAATCTACTGCAATGACATCTTTAGAGGCTCACCTGAACCAGGAAGTGAGGAGAAACAACAAATCAAGACTGTTCTTACTAAAGGCATCGCTGGAATCGGAAAAACCATCTCTGTGCAGAAGTTCATTCTGGACTGGGCTGAGGAAAAAGCCAATCAGGATGTAGATTTCATGTTTGTGCTTCCATTTCGAGAGCTGAACTTGATCCGAGATCATCAGTACAGTCTTCACAGACTCCTGCTGGACTTTCATCCTGAACTTCAAGATCTGGACTCAAAGATTTATGAGGAGTGTAAAGTTGTGTTCATCTTTGATGGTCTGGATGAAAGCAGAATCACACTGATGTTTTCAGATGCTCAGAAAGTTTCTGATGTGACTGAGACTTCATCAGTAGGTGTGTTGATGTCAAAGCTCATTACAGGAGGGCTGCTTCCCTCTGCTCTCATCTGGATCACCTCCAGACCAGCAGCAGCCAATCAGATCCCCTCCAAATACATCAACCGTCTGACAGAGATTCAGGGATTCAATGAGCCTCAGAAGGAGGAATATTTCAGGAAGAGAATCAGTGATGAGCATCAAGCCAGCAGAATCATCTCACACATCAGAAGAGCAAGAAGCCTCCACATCATGTGCCACATACCCGTCTTCTGCTGGATCTCATCCACTGTGCTTCAGAAGCTCCTGAAAGAAGATCTGAGTGCAGAAATCCCTCAAACTTTGACTGAAATGTAGATCCACTTCCTGCTGATTCAGATCAACATGAGGAATCAGAAGTATGAAGAGAGATACCCAGAGAAACTGCTGCAGTCCAACAGAGAAGTGATTGTGAAACTTGCTGAAGTGGCTTTCAATCAGCTGATGAAGGGCAATGTGATGTTCTATGAGGAGGACCTGAGAGAGAGCGGCATAGACGTCACTGACGCCTCAGTGTATTCTGGGATTTGCACTGAGATCTTTAAGGAGGAATCTGTGATTCATCAGAGGAAAATCTACAGCTTCATTCATCTGAGCATTCAGGAGTTTCTCGCTGCGTTCTATGTGCTTTACTGCCATTTAACAAATAACAAGCAAATGGTGCAGTTTCTAGGTGAAAAATATAAACATGACCATGAATATGACTCTGAGAGTGATTATGACTTTGAATATGATTTTGACCGTGAATATGGATATAATAAGCACACATCTGATGAAGACTCTATTTATGATCTTCTAACATCAGCAGTAGATAAAGCCCTCAAGAGTGAGAATGGACAGCTGGATCTGTTCCTGCGGTTCCTGCTGGGCATCTCACTGGAGTCCAATCAGAGACTCTTACAGGATCTACTGACTCACACAGAGAAAAGCTCAGAGAGCATCAGAGAAACCATACAGTACATTAAAGACAAGATCAAAGATCCAAATGATCATCTCTCATCTGACCAATCAATAAATCTGTTCCTCTGTCTGCTGGAAGTCAAAGATCAGTCTCTGTCCAGAGAGATTCAGGAGTTTGTGAAATTAGACAAACACTCAGAGAAGAAACTCACTCCTGCTCACTGCTCAACAATTGCCTACATGCTTCAGATGTCAGAGGAAGTGCTGGATGAGCTGAACTCCATAAAATACAACACATCAGATGAGGGTAGAAGAAGACTGATACCAGCTGTGATCAACTGCAGAAAAGCTCTGTGAGTGTTAATTATTAATAAATGAAGAATCATGTTTAATAATGAATCAAGCACCTTTAAAATGAACCATTTACTAGCAGATATATTCTTCTAAATAACAAGCTTGTGCCAGCGCAAACTCTCTTTTGGCATAAAAAAAACTGATGTCAAGATTTACTAAAGACACACAGTGAGAAATTAGCAATGAAAAAGCGTGGAGAGTTATTTTTGTGACTGACCTCATTGCATATGCTTTTTGTTGGAGTTTCCATTTCAAATGCAAAATTCCATTTAAGGAGAGTATTTAAATGAATCACACAATGTGATTTACTAAGGTTTGCGGTTTACTGGTATCTGTGCCATCATTTGCCAATCAAAAAAGCATGTCTTAACCCATTTAGTGCTTGACGTGTAGTGGTGTTTTCTGCGTTGTGTCGGAATCAAAGACAGACTGCGAAAAATCTTGCCATCAGGTCCTCACTTTATTCTGTATAACACAAATGGCAATATATGAGGACTTGTGCAGCATACAAACAGCGTGTGGCAGCAACGCACAACGCGCTGTGATGTCTCATGCAGACTGGGCAATATACTTTTTACAAAACGCATTTTAAGAACATATAGCAATAAAGCATGTACCTGTATAACACAAATGGCAATATATGAGGACTTGTGCAGCATACAAACAGCGTGTGGCAGCAACGCACAACGCTGAGAAAGAGAGATATTAAAAGTAACTTAAGTAAAGAAAAATAATCAACGAAACATCTGAATGTACATCACAGAGGGGTTTTGGATTACAATCATACAAATATATCATGTGAATTCAGCTGTTACATGAAACATGGCCTTAATTGAATCACCGCAAAAACTTTGTGCGACCTACCGCTGTGATGTCTCATGCAGACTGGGAAGCAGCAAAGTGCGTCAACACCCCAAGTCAGCATGGCGGCAGGAAACCCCAAATATGGTCATGGCAAGTGGAATCACAAAATAATTGTCTAAATACATAACTGCTACATTCCCCCCTGCTGACTTCCACTTGCACATGACAAAACAAAAGAACATAAAACATCAAAATGTCACACAAAGTCACCCAAAAAAAAACAACAACAACCAGGTACATGTAACCAAATTTGAAACAACAAAGAAAAGCAAAAAAAAAATGGAAGGAATAAACTGTACCATAGTACCAAAGACAATACTGTATATCACATGAAACACTAAATACTCCAGTCTTAAGACTATTCTTCACAGAATTAGAAATGTAAGAGGTTTGCAAAGCCTCAAAACACTCACAGGAATAACATGCCTGTTACACATTACATACATTTAGTGGGTTTTTTTGCACAGTATTTCATAGAATCTCATCTACTGTTCAGAGCACTCTAATTTTTTTTTCTTTTGCAAGGTACCACAATCACAGATATTTAAATTTTATCACAGAAGTTAATGACCAGAATTAATCGTGGGAATTAAACCAACAATTTAGATAATTTTCATGAGAATCAAACACCTATATGCACTAAAAAAAAAAACTACAACCCAGACAAAACCTTCTGATGCATATTCTGGATCAGTCTAATGACTGGTTTAACCACCCTCCCACATCTGGTTCTGACAGTCAGTGACCCACCCTGACCGGAAGGAGCTTTGGAACACTGCTGAGTAAGGTCAGTGGCTAAAACACTTTCATCAGGTTGATCCACGTTCTTATCATTGTTAGGTCCAAATGTCAGGTTCACATGTTCCGTCTCAGATGTCTGTCCATTGAGGCTTGAAACACATGGTACAGTCAGGGAAGTAGGCTGTTCATTTACACTTAGCCTTTCTGAATTTGACCCTGTCCAGTTAACTTCTTCGGAAGCTGGGAGTTCAGACACCCATGCTGCAGTTCTTTCATCTGGTTCATTGACAGGCAAGCTTATTTCGACAGCTTCACTAACAGACAGACTTGATGAGGATGAGGCAGCATACTCACATGCGTCAACACTAGAAACTTCGTTCTGGAGAGGTAGGAAGTTCACTGGCATAATGAGATTTCTATGAACAACTTTCTCAGTTCCAGTCACACAATTTCTGATATGGAATGTATGGACTTCATTGTTCATTCCTGTTACTATGTAGATGTGACTCTCCCATCTATCAGCAGTTTTCCTCTTGCCACGTTCCCCCTTATTAGCCAGCAGCACTCTATCACCGATGTTCACTGGAGCACCTTTCTGTTTTTTGTTGTAGAGATTTGCTTGCCTCAGTTGCTGTTTCGAAGCAGAAGACTGGGCCACTTTCATAGCTTGTGCAAGATCATCTCTCAAGGACTGCACATACTGATTGTAGTCAACCACCTGGTCATCAAGCAGTGCAGAGTCGAACATCATGTCGATGGGCAACTTGGGAGTTCTACCAAACATCAACTGAAATGGAGGAAAGCCAGTTGTCTCATGAATTGTTGCATTATAGCAAAAAGTGAGAGACTTCAACATTTGAGGCCATCTGTGCTTAGCTTTGGGTGGTAATGCACGAATCATGTTGCCTAACGTGCGGTTAAATCTCTCGACAGCCCCATTACCCATTGGGTGGTAGGGTGTCGTATGGGATTTTTGGACACCAGCAAGCCGGAGCATTTCAGAAATAAGACCGCTTTCAAAACTGGCTCCCTGACCTGAATGCACTCGCTCGGGAAACCCGTAAATGCAAAAAAGTTGTCCCAGAGCTGCTTAGCAACTGCCTTTGCAGATTGATTAGGACAAAGGTAAGCCTGTGCCAGCTTAGTAAAATGGTCTGTCACGACTAATACATCCAGAGACTTATTGGACGAGTCTTCAGCAGACCAAAAATCCACACAAATCATTTCAAGTGGTCTTGATGTTTTAACACTTTCAAGTGGACCTCTTGCCTCAGGCTCTGGTGACTTGCTGACAACGCATCTTCTGCAGCATCTTACGTACTCTTTAACATCCCTTTCCATTCCTTGCCAGTAAAACCGACGTCTGGATAGGTAGAGCGTTCTGTGTTGCCCCTGGTGCCCAGCTTCATCATGCACTCCCTTAAGCACTACATCTCGAAGAGTGGCAGGCACGATAAATTGAAAAGTCTTCTTCCTTGTGATGACATCTTTAGAGACTCGATATAATAAACCCATTCTTAATGATAGTTTGTTCCAGTGCCTTAAAAACTGAAGAACACTCGGCGCCTCCTTGTTCCTCTCTCTCCTGGACGGCCTACGTTTGCGCTCCACAAAGAAGAGCACTCTGTTCAGGTCAGGGTCAGCATGTTGTAAGTCTTTCAGCTCTTGCCTAGACAGCACCGGATCATCTGACAAACGAGATGGAATTATTGACTCAAGCAGCTGTGGTAGAAGGTAAGCACATGGCTGAACTTGACTTTCCTGATGTCTACTGCTGTCCAGTATGGCAGAAATGTCCTCCTGAGAGATACCAGACTGCCTAGACAAATTAGCATGATTCACTTCAATATCTGAACAGGGCTTGTCCTGAGCATGTGCCTCAAAAGGGTGACATGACCAGCGGAACACATCTTGGACATTCTCTGTGTTCACTATCTGAGACTCCTCCAAGAGAGCACCATAGGGCACTCTGGTAAGACGGTGGAACACACTGGGATGCACAAACGGCTCACGGCTGAGGGCATCTGCTACTACATTCTTAGGCCCAGGGATGTATTTGATGTCGAAATTATACGGAGCAAGCTTTGCGACCCATCTTTGCTCGCAAGCATCCAACTTGGGTTTTGTAAGAATGTAGGTCAGTGGGTTGTTGTCCGTCCACACTGAGAACTGCTGACCCTTGAGCCAGTGACTAAATTTGTCACAAACTGCCCATTTGAGAGCAAAAAACTCCAGCCTGTGTGCTGGATATTTGGATTGGGCATAATTAAGAGACTTGCTAGCAAAGGCAATGGGGCGAGCAACCTCTCCAGCTGCCCCTACCTGAGAAAGCACAGCACCAAGCCCATTACTGGAAGCGTCGACAGACAGCAAGAAGGGTTTACTAAAATCGGGATGTGCCAAAATTACTCTCTCGAGTAAAGCTTGTTTCAGCGCGCTAAAAGCGTCCCTGCATTCCTGGGTCCAGTCTGAAGAGGTAAGTTTTCTGCCTGCTGTCATACGTTTCTGTCCTTTGGTATGCCTTGGTTTCCTCATGCCTGATGTTAATGCAAAGAGGGGTCTACCAATGCGAGAACAGCCTTCGATATACTGCTGGTAGAAAACCACCATCCCCAAAAACGACCTTATTTTCGTTTGTGACGGAATGTCAGTTCCATCTTCCATAAGATCCTGTTCTGTGATGTCAACAATAGCTCTGACCTTCTCGGGATCTGTAGCCACGCCGTCACAACTCACAATGTGGCCAAGGAACTTAACGGAAGATTTCATAAAATGGCACTTCTTTTGAGACAGTTTCAAATTGTGAGCCTTAAGTCTCTGGAATACCATCTCTAGTCGTTCCAAAGCAAGCTGTTCATCAGGAGCGAAAACGAGGATGTCATCGAGATAACACAGCATGCTCATAAAGTTCTGATCGCCAAATATATTCATCATCATCCTCATGAATGTCGCAGGGCTATTGCATAGGCCCTGTGGAAGCCTATTATATTCATATAGGCCGAATGGAGTAGTAAAAGCTGTGAATCTCCTGTCGTCCTCGTGTACTTCCACGTTATAATAGCCTGATGTTAGGTCCATTGTGGAAAAAAATGCGTTACCACCTAGAGCCGCAAGCGCGTCCGCTTGATGCGGAAGAGGATGTGCATCTTTGACAGTGCGTGCATTCAGCCAGCGGAAGTCTGTGCACAGCCTCAGGTCACCATTTCTTTTCCAGACTAACACCAGAGGTGATGCATAATCACTCATGGACTTCCTAATTATGTCACGCTCCTCCATGTCATCTAAGGCCTCTCGCAGCTTCTCATAGTGTGATGGTGACAACCTTCTGTAAGGAAGCCTGAAAGGTTTAGTATCACTGAGGCAGATTCTATGAACAACACCTTTGGCTTTACCACAGTCCAGTCCGTGACGCGAAAATATTGACTCAAACTTGATCAACAGTTCAGCTAACCTCGCTCTCCAGTAAGGTGTCAAAGAATTTGAGCTTATGTCAATATCTTGGAGTCCAAGGCTAGACAGCGTCGAACCAGCCAGCCCATGTGACATGCCGTGTTGTCTCTCAATCTTGCAGTGCTTGTTACTGCAATTAGCCTGGCTTCCAGTCTCCACTACATTACACTGCAAATCTTTCATCTGTTGAAAAGACATGTCAAGACAGTCAACATCAAAGTCTTCAAGAGCCATGCAGGTGTACACATCAGCCAGCTTACTGTTGCGTTTCAAACAGACAGGCTTGTTCGATGGGTTGATAACTTTAACTGGTGTACTGCCATCCCTCCATAAGGACACAACTATCCTGCCCACCAACACATTTCTTGGTGCAGTGCGCACTGTGCTGGGCTCCACAACGATTGTGCTGCCTGCAGAGAGGATTTTGTCACTAACCAGCCTTCCCCACACTATATGTTCTTTCATGGGCTCTAAAGTGACAGCATGTTTAAGTTTTACAGTTCCCACTTTATTAGGCGGGTCAGTTCCTTTCCATGATTCGACGTTGCACAAAAGCTGAATCAAAGCTCCTGTATCAGAATCCTTGCCCTGCGAGTTGGATATTCTGCCCCAGAAATTACTTGATATCTTCATGTCATGAATGAGATGTTTTATGACATTACTTCCTAAAATTAGGTCAGCATTTTGCCCATCAACAATTAAAGCAGGTACAGTGAAGGAGCAGTCAAACACCTTCATCTGTACATCACATACTCCCAGCGGGCTTGTTTTCTGACCTCCACAGCCAATTAGTGTGAGCAGCGTTGGAGAAACCTCATCCGAGGTGAGTACTTTTGCTTCTATAAGTTTGGACAGGGCTTGCGTACTCATAGTGCAGGCCATAGACCCACTGTCAAGCATGCCTCGCAATGAAACAACATTGTGTATCCAAACATCAGTAAAGAACAGGTCATCATTTGTGTTAAGCCTCTGCACATTTTGGAAAATCACTTTTGTCTTGTCATCAACACTATTGCAAAACTCAGAATAAACAGACTCCAAATCAATATCCTCATTACACGGGGACATAACGCATGGCCCTCCACTAGTCCCCTCCTCATGTGGGCCATCTAGTTTCCCAACTGAACGGAGTCAGTGTTGCTCTGCTGAATTTGTGGTTTGGGGGCAGTCCCAGCAGAACAAGCAGAAGCTCTGTGGCCAGAGGCATGACAGTTAAAGCACAAACGGTTTATTCGGCAGTGTGAAAAAGTGTCATGACTTGCATCTCCGCATACTTCACATGCTACATTTTGTTTGGTTACTACACTCCTTACTTTTTTTTGAGGTCTGTTCACTCTCGTTGCATGCTGACATGAACCCTGGTCCAAAACTCGTTCCAAAAGACTGATCATGCGGCTCAAAGATTGATCCTGAGTACAGTGTTCAATATCCTGAGATGGCGCCACTGCTGCATTCTTCTCCATATCACGGACATGAGCACATGAAATGTCTGTTGACTGAACATGACACGCAATGCCACTCACATGTACATTAGACTTGCGTTGTAGGATCTTATTCTCCCTCTGATACTCATCCAGTCTAATCTGCACATCAGCTGCGGTCCATTCATCCAGTGGCTTACACTTGAATATTAGAGCCAGCTCTGGATCTGGGCAGTTCCGAACGAACATCACAGTGACTTCTCGTAAAGGGTCATCAAGAGTTTTTCCTTGTCTTTTTAGTCCCTCCCCAGCGATATCAATAGCATTGTGCAGCCTGATCCAATAGTCAAATGGTTTCTCATTTTTCAAAGGCAATGTGGCATAAAAATCTGCCAAAGGCATGCACGAATACACAATATCACTGCAATGTTGCTTGAGCAGGTCAAAAATTGGATTCGGACCGTCACTGAGGTTAATCAATCGGTTACTTCTCAATCCAACTTTCACTACATCACGTGCTTTGCCCTTCAGCTTTGTCAGAACTTCGTCGGCTTGATCTTTCAAGGGTACTTCACGCTTTCTCAAGTATACTTTTATTGACTCTACCCACTCGTCAACACAAATTTTCTCTTCTCCATCACCTCTGAAGTATGGGGGCTCCTTAACATCTTGCTTAACAATTAAGCTGACTTTTGACAGGTCATTCACATTGACAGTTGAATCATTATGCTTGTTTTGGCCAAAAATGCCAGACTCAAGACATGCAACAATGTTCTGGCCAATGCTGCTGCCTATCTGTTTCACTATATCATTAACAAGGTTCACTGGCACAGCATTTAAATCAGGGAATTGCACAGAATCATCAGAAACAGCACAAGACTGAGACACAGTAGATGTCGGCACATTAACATGTCTTGTGTGAATTGGGGTTGATGAAAGCAGACTAATTTCATTAGCCCCAACTGCCTGATGTGTTTCGAGGAACCTCAGTACACCTCTTCCTCTTCCTATATTCATCTGTCCATTTAAACCCTCCATATTCTAATTTATATAAAAAAAAAGAAAATCTTTCAATCCCCTTTTTTTCTTTTTTTTTTAAAAGGAGTAAAATAAAAATCTTCAGTGTAATTAAGTCCAATTATCAAAATATTTCAGTTCATTCAGCTTGGAATTTTTTATTTATTTTTTTTTTAACTGCTCAACAGTCTACTGAACCAAGGATTTTTTTTCAGTCCATGTTTGCTATACACAAATAGCGAACTTCTCATCCACTTAGTCACGTTGCAGCAGTGCACTCGTTGGCCTATCACCCCGGCAACTCCTCCACTCGCGTGTAACGTGACCGGTCCCACGACGAGTGGAGCAACGATCACGGCACCAGTTGTAGCGGTGTTTTCTGCGTTGTGTCGGAATCAAAGACAGACTGCGAAAAATCTTGCCATCAGGTCCTCACTTTATTCTGTATAACACAAATGGCAATATATGAGGACTTGTGCAGCATACAAACAGCGTGTGGCAGCAACGCACAACGCGCTGTGATGTCTCATGCAGACTGGGCAATATACTTTTTACAAAACGCATTTTAAGAACATATAGCAATAAAGCATGTACCTGTATAACACAAATGGCAATATATGAGGACTTGTGCAGCATACAAACAGCGTGTGGCAGCAACGCACAACGCTGAGAAAGAGAGATATTAAAAGTAACTTAAGTAAAGAAAAATAATCAACGAAACATCTGAATGTACATCACAGAGGGGTTTTGGATTACAATCATACAAATATATCATGTGAATTCAGCTGTTACATGAAACATGGCCTTAATTGAATCACCGCAAAAACTTTGTGCGACCTACCGCTGTGATGTCTCATGCAGACTGGGAAGCAGCAAAGTGCGTCAACACCCCAAGTCAGCATGGCGGCAGGAAACCCCAAATATGGTCATGGCAAGTGGAATCACAAAATAATTGTCTAAATACATAACTGCTACACATGTTCTGATAATTGCTGTAAGAGTAGGAACCGCAAAGAACAAAGAGTGCATAATAGAAGAGAGAGTATCTTAGTGGAGGGGTAATTGCTGGCATGTGAGCAAAAGCAAGAGATGTGTATGTATTGCATTTGGATAAAGTACATGGCACCTGCATACTCCATACCTTAATCATTCATCATAGTAACACAGCTTGTTTTATTAAGTTAGGAGCTATAAATATGATTAAAGTGTGAGATTTAACCTCTTGCAGCGCACCCCTCTTTGTGCCTGCTTGAAAATGACATGCTTGAACTTAAATTGTTGTCTTTCCTAAACCATTTGGAGTATGAGCATAGTTGTGGTACCATATGAAAGATGACAAATTGAGCTTTATTCTCTTTCAGAATTAAAGTTAGACAAGCTGGAGTTTAATGAAATGAAAATGTTTTTTTGCATAATATCTTTCTATGATTAAAAAATAATAATAAAGATGCCTACAGAAACTGGAAATACCCCAAAAGCCTAAAGTCTTCAGAAGTTATGTTTCAGGTTTGAGGATGATATAACACAGAATGAGGTTCCTGCAAGGTTTTTTCTCTGACAAGTGCCTTTTTCAATAATGGCCACTTGGAGCTCTAAACTGCTCCTTGGTAGGAAAAATTAGAGCTAGAGAAACTGTTACAGTTACTTTCACATGTACCACATATACTAAACCATTCTTTTAAAAATGTTAAATAATTACAAACAATTTCATGATGTTAAAAGTTGGTGGTTTTATTATTTAAAAAAAACTTTAAATCTGTGCACATGATTTTAGTGCTTTTATTACTAAATTCACACAAAACCTAACTGTATACAAAAGAAAGAAAGGAAAAAAAAGAGACATTTTTACAGCCTTTAAACAGTTTTTGTCTCCATACATGGAAAGTACTAGAGTTGTCAAAAGTACAGACTTTGGTACCTAGTTGGTACTGAAATTTAAAAACTGTTACACTTTAAGCGCTATTGAGTAGATTTGTAAACACCTCATCGGATAAGTCTGTGATTGGCTTCAATGATCAACACAATGGCTAATCAGAGGTGTTTACAAATCCACTCAAGAGCGCTCAAAGTGTCACATTTTTTTAATTTCAGTACCAATAGGTACCAAAGTCGGTACGTTTGACAGCTTTAGAAAGTATGTCGATTGCTAGTCATTCACAGTTGTATATAGACATACAAACAGATGCTACATCAGAAGGCTATCATAAACAATATCTATATTGATGATAGCTTCAGACAGCAATCAGCCTCCAAAAGCACTCGTTTGGAGGCTATACATAAACTGTTATTGCAATGATGGCCAGTCATAGAGAATTTTAAAATAAAGCATGAAACATGAAACAAAACCAAAAATATTTTGGCATCCATCTGCAAACGTTCCTGAAGTCATGCTGGTATTTCACCAAAGCTTGAAGCTCATCTGTTTTTTTGTTTGTTTGTTTTTTTGTATTGACTGCACATTTGCCAAAATCATTGTAGAAAGAGGAATTTTAGAAATATTTTTCAGTCTCTGACAAACAGCTTCTTTTTCGGGCCCTCTTTTGTATTTTAAATGATGAATCATATTGTTCAGGGCATTTATGTTTTTACTTGTGTGGAGATAAGGGTTAGATTTAAATAGAATTAAATTGTTTGTGTGCGTGCGAGAGAGAGAGCAATATAAAAAGAACTCTTATATTCACACTATGAATGATATTTACTCAAATGTAGGGGTGTGCACAACTAGTCGAATATTCGAATATTTGTTCTGTAATTAATATTCGAAAAATAAAAATACTATTCGAATTTTACTATGTTGCTTTGCTGGCCGTAAATGCAGTGAATCCATGATAAATCCTGAGTACCGGGTGGCGCTGTGGAGCGTGTTTAACAAGTTTATTGTATTTGATCGTCACATAATGTTGTCGTCTGCCTCGCAAAGTTTGTACTTATTTAGATGAAAATGATCTTACAAAATGGAATTACTTTTGATCGAATGAATTAATGAAACCGAGTTATCATAATATCACCACCACAATGGGAAAGCACATGAAATCTAAAGACCTGTCGAGTGTAGAAAGACAGCTGTCCATCACTGCATTCACGACAGGTAAGACCTGCTGTAACAGTGAACAAAGATAACTTATTTGTTACTGAAAATTATTTTGAGACATATGCTTCAAGTTTCGTCGAGGGAGATATATTTACGAACAGAAAACAAAGTGCTGCTGTTAGAAACTTTAGCTTAGCATACAGTTATGTATTATTATCTTTGTGTCTCTGCAACGTCTGTCAGCACGGCTCGTTTTCTCACCCGAGCATGTGGATATTATTGTTTTTCTCAACATGAACATGTGAAACAAACACAATAACCATATACTGACTGGAGTGTATTATGTACGTTTTGTACGATAACTGGCGCAATCTGCTTTATAAGTGTTTTTCCCGCTCGTGCTGCTTGAGATTAAATGCTTTTGTTCTTAATATTTTCTGTTTACACATATCGTTTAATGCTTTGAACTAAAAGAAAACCTGAAGATATAATGTAAGCTTGTTGTGTATATTGTCTAATCATAAGCTTGTTCAGAAATGGTTACAAAATATAGATAAATATAAAACAATAACGTCTTTCTCATTTAACTTAATTTAAAGAAATGAATATTCGAATATTCGTTTTTTACTAGCCCAAATATTCGAATACAATATTTTGGAAAAATGCCCGTCCCTACTCAAATGTTGATTGTTGCTGTGCATTTTTGTAGATGATGAGGCTTGATCTATCCGTAGGTTGTCTGGCTGCATGGTGACAGAGGAAGGTTGTGGTTTTGTGTCTTCAGCTCTGAGTTCAAACCCCTCACACCTGAGAAAGCTGGATCTGAGCTATAATCACCCAGGAGATTCAGGAGTCAAGCTGCTCTCAGACAAACTGGACCATCCAAACTGCTCACTGCAGAGACTTGAGTATGTCTAATTCTGAAATACTGAATGTGTATATGTGTAGATGCACATCTACATTAATATGAATTTGTGTGTTTATAGTGTGGATCATGGAGGAGAGATCATGATGACAGCAGGACTACGAAAGTGTATGTCTACAAACACACACCCTCTCTCTCTCTCTCTCATTCACACACACACACACACACACACACACACACACCATCACTAATATTTCACTGTCTTACTGAGAACATTGTATAGTCTTCAATTTTTTTTATATCAGGTTAATGAGATTTTCTCTGGCCTACCTAACCCAACACCAACCCCAACCCCTAAACATACCCATCACAGAAACATGTGCAAAACACTAGATTCAAATAAAAACTAGTTACTGTTGTTTTGTTGCTCTAGATGTTTCTCTCTTCCTGTGTTCAGATGCCTGTGATCTCACACTGGATCCAAACACAGTATACACTCATCTCATTCTGTCTGAGGAGAACAGGAAGGTGACATATATGAAAGAGAAGCATTCATATCCTGATCGTCCAGAGAGATTTGATGAGATTCCTCAGGTTCTGTGTGGAGAGAGTCTGACTAGACGCTGTTACTGGGAGGCTGAATGGAGCAAAAGTTCTGATATATCAGTTGCATATGAAGGAATCAGCAGGAAAGGAGGGAGAGAAGACTGTGCGTTTGGATTGAATGACAAATCCTGGAATCTGTACTGCTCCAAAAAAGGATTCACTGTCTGGCACGATAATAACAAGACTGATATTCCTGCCTTCTGTTCATCCTCTAATAGAGCAGGAGTGTATATAGACGTGACAGCTGGCACTCTTTCCTTCTACAGCATCTCTGACACACACACATTCACACACTTACACACACTCAACACCACATTCACTGAACCCCTTTGTGCTGGATTTAGGGTTTATGATAATTCTTCAGTGTGTCTGTGTCAGATTAAACAATAGACACACTTGGAAATCATCTAACGTTGACATGCACACAAAGTCATCATCTCTCACATAATAACATTTGTATTAATTCATTTTTAATGAATGTTTTTCATTGTCATCCTCTCTCTGTCTTGCGCCCATTTAACCCCTTACCAGTCACCCCCACTTTTGGCCAGGTAGTGAAAAATGACATACCCAAAATAAAATGGTTGCTGCGAACAAGTCCTCCGGACTACACACAAAACCAAGGTATCATTTGAAAGCTGACACTTGACAGTTTACTATGAAAGACTCAGAATTACTCTAGCAATTACTAATAGAGAGAGAAAAAAGCTCAAACACAATGGATTTTTTTTTTCATAATAATTGTTTATGGAAATTAAAAATGCACAAGGCAGATACATAGGGGCCTGGAAACATACGCAAACTAAAGCCATATGTCTAATCAATATATGTTTAAAATTTGAAGGTGATACAAGCAAAAATGAATTTTTTACAGCCATTTATTTCAGTGCATGTCTAGGCACCTTTCCAAAAAGGCCACTTGGAGATGCCAAAGGGACACTTGGTAACCACCTTTTACTGTGAAGTATAAGAAGTCTATTTGATCATTTCCATACATTTTATCATTCCAATATGACAAAGCACAATTTATATACTATATCTGGTATATATTTTTTCCTCTTAAAAGTTTAGAAAAATGCAAGTATGTTCATTTTTTGAAAGAGCTCCAAAAAGACCCCAAAGTAACACTTGGTAACTTGCTAATGTAAGGAATGTAACAAAGTCTTTGTTCACTTCCAGTCTTTTAATGGTTTAGAAAGACACATTATTTAGCAAATAAAGTTTAAATACAAAAATTAAATAAAAAGTCTATAAATAAAATAAAGTCTATAAAATTAGGAACAGTTGTTCATAGCTATATACTAAGTTATAAGCAATCAACACAGTGATAAACATTTACCCAAAAATATATTAAAAAAAAAAAAAAAAAAAAACTTGTATAAAAAAAAACTAATATATATATATATATATATATATATATATATTATATAAATAAATATATACCTACACTTCGCATAAATGCTGTACATATACTCTGAACATAATTTGAATGCAGCGGTACAAAAAGGCAGGACATGAGGGACATTCAGGGCAAACAGAACAACTTAGACAAAGTGCATGTAAACATATGCATTACCATGGTGAGTCTGGGTATCAGTGTGAATAGTAAAGTGTCCAGTACACATGGGGAAAAAGTATTACCACTGGATTAGATGGTTTCTTCAGCCCACTCATCCACCTGTACATACATGTACTCTCTTTCCTCTGCCCCTGGAACTTCTGGAGGCAGCTGAAGATGCTGCAGCCAGTGTGTAATGATGGGTCGACAGAATGGGGATCCATTTGCAGCTTTATTTAATAAAGGTATACAAACAGGTGGGACTTTGGGCAAGAGCATAAACAGGGACAGGCAATGGTCGAGACAGGTGGCGAGCAAACAGAGTTGTAGAACAGGCAAGGGTCGAGACAGGCGGCTTTACAATCAGAGTCCAGATAACAGGCAGTGTTCAAGGCAGGCGGCAAGGTTCAACAGAGATAAACAGTCCAGTCGGTAACAATAGGCAGTACACAGGGAAAAACGCTTAGAAATGATCACCTCGGCAAATCAAGACTTCGCGAGGTATGTATGCATGTGAGAGTGTTATATGGTGTGAGAGTGATTGAGTTCAGGTGTGTGTGCAATCAGTCCCAGGAATGAGGGCCCATGGGAAATGTAGTCCTAATCAATGAAGTTCAATATTCAGGTAATGGCTCCCTCCGGCGGTCCGGAGGACGAGCCGAAGGAGCCCCATTCATGACAGAGCCCCCCCCCCTGTGAGCGGCTCCCGACGCGAGGAAGTGGACGCCGGGGTCGACCCCGTGGTCGAGGGGCCGGTTTCTCCGGGTGCGTCCGATGAAACTCTTCAGTGAGTGAGGGGTCCAGGATATCATCCGCTCTGACCCAGGAACGCTCCTCCGGGCCGTACCCCTCCCAGTCGACTAGGTATTGTAACCTGCCACCCCGGCGTCTGGAGTCCAGCAGCTCACGTACTTGGTAAGCCCCCGGAGGGTTTCAGCAGTTCGGACCCCCGGAGGGTTTCAGCAACGAAACATGAAATGTGGGAGAAATACGATAGTTAGTCGGTAATCTTAAACGAAATGAAACTGGTGTGATCTGTTTGACAATTTGAAAGGGCCCTACAAACCTGGGACTGAGTTTACGGCATGGAAGTCGGAGTCGAAGGTCTCTGGTGGACAGCCAGACCCACTGCCCCACGGCGTACTGTGGATTGGGACGTCGGTGTCGGTTGGCCTGTGTCTCCTGCCTTCGTACAGCTCGCTGTAGATGATGGTGAGCTTGGTTCCAGGACTCCTCACTTCTCTGCAACCATTCTGTAACCGATGGCAGATCAGATGGTTCACCCGACCAGGGGAATAGCGGAGGTTGGAAACCCATGATACACTGGAACGGGGTGATTCCCGTTGCTGGTTTGCGGAGTGAATTTTGTGCGTATTCTGCCCAGAACAGGAACCGACTCCAGTCTGCTTGGTTGTGTTGGCAGTATGTGCGAAGAAACCTGATTAACTCTTGGTTCAAGCGTTCTGTTTGGCCGTTGGATTCTGGGTGATATCCTGAAGTTAAGCTGACGTTTACATTGAGGGTTTTGAAGAAGGCCGTCCAAACCCGGGACGTGAACTGAGGACCCCTGTCGGATACGATATCTTCAGGTAAGCCATACAGTCGAAATACCCAGTTACACAGGAGTTCTGCTGTTTCGAATGCTGTGGGAAGTTTGATTAGAGGAATGAGCCTGCATGCTTTGGAGAAGCGGTCGACCACCGTAAGGATGGTAGTGTGTCCTTGTGACTCGGGAAGGTCGGTGACAAAGTCGACCGCAATGTGGGACCAGGGGCGCTGTGGAAGTGGTAGTGGTTGTAACAGACCCGCAGGTGCCTGATGGGACGCTTTGGAGGTTTGACAGTTTGCACAGTTATTAATGAATTGAATAGTGTCGGGAAGCATGGAGTCCCACCAGAACCGATTTTGCAACAGATGGATGGTGGCTGTGACACCTGGATGACCAGAGCTGGGGAAATCGTGGACCTGATGCAGAAGCCTGTCTCGGAATGGTGCTGGAACATAGAGGCGATCCTGGGGACATGTTGGTGGAGGTGCGTTGTGTTCATTGGCCTGAGTAATTTCAGTGATTACGTCCCATTGAACGGGAGCGAGCAACAATGAGTCGGGAATTATACGGTCAGCATGCTCTGTCTGTTCCACCCCCTCGTGCTGTCGGGATAGAGCATCCGCTTTGATATTCTTTGAGCCTGGCCTGTAAGTCACGGTGAATTGAAAGCGTGTGAAGAATAAAGCCCACCTAGCCTGCCGAGGATTCAAACGTTTAGCTGACCGCAGATATTCCAGGTTTTTATGGTCGGTTAGAATGGTGAATGGATGTTTCGCTCCCTCGAGCCAGTGACGCCATTCTTCAAGTGCCGCCTTCATGGCAAGTAATTCCCTGTTGCCCACGTCGTAGTTCCGCTCGGCCGCTGACAGCTTTCGTGAATAGAATGCGCAGGGATACATTTTACCAGGATCACCTTGGCGTTGTGACAGTACCGCCCCTATGCCCGTACTGGAAGCGTCAACCTCCACCGTGAATGGAAGTTCAGGGTCAGGATGATGTAGTATGGGTGCTGAAGTGAAACGTTCTTTTAACTCTTGGAATGCCTGTATTGCTTCGGAGGACCATACGAGGCGAGAGGATTGTCGTTTGGTCATTATTGTCAAAGGGGCTGCCACACCACTGAAATTCCGAATGAATCGCCTATAGAAGTTGGCGAATCCCAGGAATCTTTGAAGCTCTTTCAAGGTTTGAGGTTGAGGCCACTCTAGTACCGCCTTCACCTTGTTGTCATCCATGGCCACGCCCTCTCGGCTGATCACATAGCCCAGGAAAGTTGTAGAGGTTCGATGAAATTCACATTTTTCAGCTTTGGCATATAGGTGATGGTGAATTAGTCGTTGGAGAACCGCCCGGACGTGCTGAACATGTTCTTCATAAGAGTTGGAGTAAATGAGAATATCGTCTATGTAGATGATAACCCACCGGTTGAGCATGTCCCGGAAGACGTCATTTATGAAGGACTGGAAGACGGAGGGACTGTTGGACAGGCCGAACGGCATGACGAGGGTTTCGTAGTGGCCAGTGGCCAGTGGCCGTGGAGAAGGCAGTTTTCCATTCATCTCCTTCCCTGATTCGGATCAGGTTGTAAGCACAACGCAGATCCAGCTTGGTGAAGTAGGCAGCTTGTCTGAGCTGTTCTAGAGCAGGAGGTACCAGTGGCAATGGGTACCGGAATTTCACTGTTATGTCATTCAAGCCTCGATAATCTATGCAGGGCCTTAAACCGCCGTCTTTTTTCTTGACGAAGAAGAACCCTGAGGCGGCTGGTGAGGTAGAAGGACGGATGAATCCTTTGGCAAGCTCCTCCTCGATGTACTTCTTCATAGCCGCTGATTCAGGTTGTGACAGCGGGAAAATGCGGCCTTTGGGTGGAGTGGTGCCTGGGAGCAGGTCGATGGCACAATCGCCCGGACGATGAGGAGGTAGCTCTGTAGATTTGGCCTTGCTAAAAGCCACTGCCAGGTCGCTGTATTCAGCCGGTATGTCAGGTTTCTCGGAACTGGTTTCTTGGAGTGTGGTACTATGAACAGGGAGAGGAATGACAGTTTTCAGGCAGTTCTTGTGGCATTGCGCGTCCCACTGCACAATCTGACCTTCTTTCCAGGAGATGTGAGGGTTGTGTATTCGTAGCCAAGGTAACCCCAGGATAACGGAATGGTTGGGTGAACGGATGACGTAGAATCGGATTTTCTCAGAGTGTAGAATTCCTATCTGCAGTGTGAGCTCCGCGGTGATATGGGCCACTCTGCCTCCGCCGATGGGCTTCCCATCTAGCGCCTCCACTGTCAACATGGATTTACAGTCGGTTAGTGGAATATTATAGTCCTTTATAAAGGAATCTGACATAAAGTTTCCAGCAGCACCAGAATCCAGAAGGGCATGAGTGGAATGACATCGATCAATGATGGTAAGTTGAATGGGAATTTTGAAGCAGTTGTAGGATTGGAATGAACTCACCGCTTTAGCACTGGAGGTTTGAGGTCGAACTGGGCAGTTGATCTTGACATGACCCGCTTGACCGCAGTAGAGACACAGATGAAGTTGCCTCCTTCTCTCTCTTTCTTCGGGAAGTAGGGGTGTATACCCGAGCTGCATGGGTTCTGGAACTGAACTGGTTGAAGTGGAGGTATGAACAGGACGTCGAGTTCGCAGCAGATTGTCTACATGGATGGCCAGCTCAATTAATTTATTTAGCGAACTGCCCTCGTCTCGACAAGCGAGTTCAGCTTGCAACTCCAGTGTTAATCCTCTGCGGAACAATAACTTCAAAGTATCCTCGACCCAGTTTGTTTGTGCAGCCAGGGTGCGAAAGTGCAAAGCATATTCAGCAGCGGTTTGTTTACCTTGACTGAGTGAGAGAAGCTGGTCACCGGCACTCTTTCCTCCAGCTGGATGTTCAAACACCTCTTTGAAGTTGCGTAAGAAGTCCTGGAAGGATGGGAAAGCAGAGTTGTCATCTTTCCACACCGCGGTGGCCCAGTCCAGCGCTCTGCCAGTTAATAGAGAACAGACCAGCGAGATACGGCTAGAATCCGTGGGATACAGGGAGGGTTGCTGGTTAATGAACAGCGAACACTGAAGAAGGAAGCCCTTGCATTTAGCGGCCGTGCCATCGAATTTCTCTGGAAGAGCTAGACGAGGATTGACTGTGGGAGTAACTGGCTCGTTGGAACTCACGGGGCCTGCAGCGAGTGGAGCGGCTGCTTCGGTGGGAGTGAATCTGAGGCCTTGAAGCGTTCTCACCAGTTCCTCCGTAAGAGATGTCAGCCGGTTGAGTTGGTGTTGATGCGCCGCTAGTTGGTTGGCTTGGGCACTCAGTTCAGAAGAAATCTGCATGAGAGCTGCTGGATCGCTAGTCGGCGAAGTCTTCTGTAATGATGGGTCGACAGAATGGGGATCCATTTGCAGCTTTATTTAATAAAGGTATACAAACAGGTGGGACTTTGGGCAAGAGCATAAACAGGGACAGGCAATGGTCGAGACAGGCGGCGAGCAAACAGAGTTGTAGAACAGGCAAGGGTCGAGACAGGCGGCTTTACAATCAGAGTCCAGATAACAGGCAGTGTTCAAGGCAGGCGGCAAGGTTCAACAGAGATAAACAGTCCAGTCGGTAACAATAGGCAGTACACAGGGAAAAACACTTAGAAATGATCACCTCGGCAAATCAAGACTTCGCGAGGTATGTATGCATGTGAGAGTGTTATATGGTGTGAGAGTGATTGAGTTCAGGTGTGTGTGCAATCAGTCCCAGGAATGAGGGCCCATGGGAAATGTAGTCCTAATCAATGAAGTTCAATATTCAGGTGATGGCTCCCTCCGGCGGTCCGGAGGACAAGCCGAAGGAGCCCCATTCATGACACAGTGAAGGATGCTTTGCCTGCTGTCCAGAGGCATGTGGTGCCCAGTCATCATCTGACATTCCATCACTGTTGAATTACACAAGTGGATTAGAAATGCACCCAACACAACTGATAATCTTGCACAAAGTATAAATATTTTTGCCTTTTCAAACCTGAAATTAAAATTATCATTCACAAAGCAATGTGCCTTCATACCCACCCTGGTTGTTGCCCTGGTTGCACATTTACACCAGCTTACAAATTTTATATTCAAATTCCACGGATCATTTACACAGCAATATAAAGCCATACCCACCCTGTTGTTGCCCTGATGGCACATTTACGCAATCTTACATTTTTCTATTCAAATTCCAAGGATCATTTACATACAGCAATATAAAGCCATACCCACCCTGTTGTTGCCCTGATGGCACATTTACATCAGTTTACATTTTTCTATTCAAACACAAATGATCATTTACACAAAGCAATTTACCATCATACCCACTCTATTGTTACCCTTATTGAACATTTACACCAGCAGCTAATGACCAAGACTGCAATCAGACAATAATGATGCCCCAACGACATTATTTTCTTCTCACAAGAAACATTACTTGATTCACATTATTTGCTTACCAAGTACTGGTCTGTGGCTGTCTCTCTTTCTTTCCTTTTCCCCTGGAAGAAGCTGAAGATGCTGCAGCCAGACAATGAAGCTTTGCCTGCTGTCCAGAGGCATCATCTGAAGTTTCATCACTGTTGAATTACACAATAAGAATTAGAAATACACCTAACACAACTGATAATCTCACACACCGAAAATGACACATATTATTGCATATTTTTCCTCGGACACATTTTGTCTGAACTTTGTCTTGCTTTCGACATACATAACTCAATATTCATAAAAGTAATATGATCAAGTTACGTTGCATTGTATACAGTTTGTTTCCAACTCAGCAACTGAATAGGGAATTTCATAGCAATTTGATATATTCGTAAGATGAAACAGTGGAGAAACTGAAAACTAGAAAACAATGAAGAAAAAAAAACACTACAATGTTTAGATACTTACCGATCTAAATCAGGGTCGAGACCTTCCAAAAAAATATCCTCTGCTTCCGAGTCGACGCTAGATACAGCACTCTCCTCCGAATAATCCACATTTTCTTCATCACTGCTTCGCATAAGTTCCTCCGATGCAGCAGCAGGATAAAACAACAACTGTGCACGACGCTGATGCATGGCTAGGGAATGCTAGCAGTGCGAGTGCTAGTGGGCAGCAGGTGTGTCCCTTGTATTTGCGTCACGCCAGCGGGCGTGCGTAATTTTTCCAGGAAGCAAGTTGTTACGCACACTAAACAACAATGTTTTACACGCGAGATTATGCAAATCAACACATTGGCGTAATCGTTATGGCATAGGCTAACGTTACATGACAACACAATAGTTTGTCATTGCTGTCTTTTTACTTTTTTCCCCACTTATGTTTGCCTGTGCGTAATCACACGTCACTGAAAGCGCCTGTCCACTTTTTTTTATATACATGTATATGCGTCCAGTTTTCATCGGACATCTTCTGGGCTGTTCTCATTCATTTACAGACACTCTACTAAATACAGTGATAAGTTATATTTCATTGAATAAAGCGCTAGATGTGGACAGTTTGTCGAATAAACATGACAGCGCCCCCGTGAACAGCGCATGTCAGGATGTAAACAAAAGAAGTTATATCGATTGCTTTTGGACAAATATTTACTATGGAAATCGTGTACTGGACTCTTCCCATGGAAAAAACGTCGATGTCACGATTATACTGCCAAACATTACAGTTCCACGACACAAAAAGGTAAGGACGCCCCCTCCCTCTTGTTGTCTTAGGAAATTGTTCACGGTCATACAGAATAACAAAAAACTACTATAAAGTTATCTTGATTGTAAAATGCTTGTACAGGTTGAATCAGCATTCTTGTATCTTTCACACAACTTGATAAATTTCACTCAACTTGATCATTTTACCTGATAAAATGTATTGTAAACCAGCGATCACTGTAAACAATGTCACACGTGGGGCCGTCGCCGATCTTTGACTGCAAAGGGGTTAATACATTTGACTCATAAGTAAGATTGGTCTGGTTGGTCCCTTATTTTATGTAGCACTCATGTAAAAGTTAACGGGATAGGTGTTACAATCGTAATTAATCTTTATTTTAATTATTGCTCTTATGTCTATATTTTCACTCTAATTCATGTGTATTATGTTATTTTACCTATCTTTGTGGTTATTTTTATCATTTAACCCTTTTTGAGTTATATTTTTGTCTAATATATGGAAATGAGCACATGGTGAGCACATGGTGACAAGTGTACATATGTTTTATAGAGGACAATAAGGGCAAGTCACTCATAGAGGCTGTTTAGTTGTTTCATGTATCAGGAATAAAAGAGATCAGCGCAACTGCCGCTTGCTCTCCAGTTTTACAAACACAACGCAGACAAAACACAATGCAGAAAACAAACCAGTTACACCTGGATGGGCTCCACATTAGACACCTGGTAAAGCCTCTGCCAGCGGGACATCATCTGTGATGAGTTCATATTTCCAGGTTTGTTGCTCTATCGACGGCTGCCGTGTCACAGAGATATTTTCAGAAAGAGGGAATAATACAATAATTTAACTCACAAACTTAAATCAAACCATAAAATATTTAAACAATCAAAACAGATCTATGGTCCATTCAAATTTGGTCTTGGGCATTGTAGCTTTACTATTGTCTTGCCTGTTACAAATAGTCGTGGTCAGCAGGTATATTTTAAGATATGTCAGTGCAAGTTTCTTTTAGTTAAAACAGCTCAAACATGGATTTTAGTCTGGGACTAAACAGTTTTAGTGTTTCTATTATATAGTGTTCATATTTTTTCACCAAAATGTAATATCTAAATTAAACTGTATTAACCATGATGTCCAAAACGTCAGTTTTTCATAAATGCAATATTTGTCTCTGAGATGTCTCTGATAAAGTACTTTAAATTTAGACTTAAATACAGAGAAAATGTATACATGTGAAAATATATTTTCACAGTTAACATTACATTTAACATAAGAAATAAAGGAACTAATAGTTGCTAACGATATAAAAGTGACAATACACAGTATAACCATACATATTTTACCTGTTCATATGGTCCAGTGTCCTGTCATCGCCGACATTGAAGCATGTCAAAACCCAATAGAAAGTCATAAAACTTTTCTGCACCCATTTCCCTTATTAAAATCCCCTCACAAACGTCCTCTGTCACACAGCCGCTAGCCATGTAATGACACTCTGCTCAATGTTGCCAAGTCTGAAATTGGGTTACATTTGCACTTGTGCCGTGATTACACTACTTTTGGGATGGTTTTATTGTGCAGACCAGGCAACTCTGCACCTCAGTTAGACCTTCCTCCACTTCAAAGGCCACCCCTTTCACGCACTTCAAAGTGCGCAGCCCCTGAATTGGGACACAGCTCTAGGCTTTTTCACTGCAGCTTCAAAAGAAGACAATGTTGTGGAATCTAGTGCTGGATACCTGAACTCATGCCAGATTGAAATGTCTCATTAAGTGTATTGGCATTGAGGGACTGTTGGGTTGTGGGCAACAAGCCTACTTATGAACTTTCGCTATATGACTCTTTCATTTGGGTTTATAAAAAGAGTCAACAGATTGTGTTAACTTTGCATGTGTCTAACAAGTG
Organism: Ancherythroculter nigrocauda; assembly: GCA_036281575.1. Classification (NCBI taxonomy): domain Eukaryota; kingdom Metazoa; phylum Chordata; class Actinopteri; order Cypriniformes; family Xenocyprididae; genus Ancherythroculter; species Ancherythroculter nigrocauda. The sequence goes on from VTFQ01000006.1 coordinate 1,390,850, forward strand.
TCTAATTTGCCTCATTTTCAGTACAGCGTTGTTTGGGGTCTTTGATGTTTGTAATCATGCTGTTTCTGGGTTTTACATTTTTGACAAACGAGTAAAAGGAAACGATAGTCAAAACCCCTTGTGATAATGATTCAACCCTTTTGTAAAGAGTTGTGGTTGTTATAGCGTACTGGAGCTGACTTCAAGTGACCAGCAGGATTTCATTACCTGAAGATTGATCTTCTCAGGAAAACCATCTGCCATGTTTTTTTTACATCTTGATCTGGGGTTTGATCTTCTCCACTTACAGTTCAGATCAGCTGTTATTAGTGTGACGGGTCTCCCGTTACTCCTGCTGTTGTTGACCGATGGGTGTGGCTGGGAGACTTACCGCGAGAATCTGTACCCGTTCAGGCTAACTGAGAGAATGATTGACACCTGTTTTGTCCTTTATTAAATGGGTTTGTGTTTGCGCTTTTTTTTTTTTCCCTCGTTGGTTTACTTTGCCTTTGTTACTTTGAATTTGGTTCTGTCTGATATTTCAACACCTTGTGTCAGACAGAAATTGGATTTATTTTTGTAAGTGATATATATTTTTCTATTTGTTAATAAACAGTTTTTTGCACCCTCACCAACCTACTAGTCCTCCTCCTTATTTGTCAAAGCTTTGAGCCGGTTGTGGCATTAGTCAAATAATCACAGAAAGAAACAGATACAGAAGAACTTGAGCTCTTTAATTATATTAGATAGAAAGGCCTGATAGAAAAGAGAATTCTGACTCGATATGATACAGTCAACTATATGAAACACTTTTATAAACGCACAACAATATTACTAATAACTCCTGGATAATATTTATATAAACTTAGTACACTTCTAATATACTTCATGCTCTTGAAATCAAGTGTTTTTAGGGATCGTTCACCCAAAACTGTCCACTGACTTACAATGTATGGACAAAAAAATCTAATGCAGAGTAATGCAGCAAACGTTTATCTCTATGAAGGCAAATGATTGATCCACTACTCTGGATTACACCCACTTATAACCCTCAAATTACTACTGCTACAGAAGCATCAACAGTAAGTGTTCATCAATACATCTTTTAATAAAAACTCTTTACTGTATGTGTTTTCTTTCTGAATCAAGAGTTATCACTAATAAACCTGTATTTCATAGAAAGGAAGTATTTTTGTGATGAACAGAATGACATTGTCTTCATTTCTTCAGTTCAGCTCTATTTCATCCGTTTAAACTTAACTGCAGGCGGTCTGTGAATGGGACGCAGGGATTTGCACTGAAACACAGCAGGCAAACGTGGCTCTACTGTCTTGAGAGTGTTCGTCCCGGCTGTGTGTCGAATTCTGATGTGTGTCAGTTCTACAACAGCAGTGAACAGACTTCATTAAATCACCAGCATCAGGCCTCATGAACAAGTACAATATACAGTCAGCGAGTGGGTTCAGATACATGAGGAATTGAAAAAAAAATAAAACTTTAACAAATGATAAACTGTTACACAAATTGGGAAAAATCTTATTAATAAAACACATGAGTACATAGGGGAGAATGAGAAATGTGTAAGTCAGCAGCACCAGGAACAAACTTCCCAAAATTAATTGGCGCTTTAGAGAAGTAAGAGATATTGCATGTGAAAGACCGCAACGAGTACCAACAAAACACAGAATGATTATCGGGTAGGGGATAAAACATCCGATCGAATGGAGCAGAGGGTTAAACAGCCAAAAGTGGTTTACGTCTGCAAAGATCAGAGGAACAAACCAGATGATCACAGAAACAACACAGGAGACTTTTAGTGAATGATGAGATTTGTACCAGATAGGATGAGAAACCAGAAGATATCGTTCAAAAGCAACACATGCCATAAAATACAGACCCGCCATCAAACTATAATTGTATGTTCTACTGAATATATACAACTTGAATGCATAATACACTTCAGGTATCCATCTGATTGTCCTTATTAACATACAAATGATCTGAATGAGATCTGAAAGAATCAAATGAATAACAAAAACTGAAGCAGAGCGCTGAGATTTGATAAGAGCACACAACGCCACCAGAGTTAAGATTATGATTGGAATCTCAACAGCTGAAATGATCCAGAGAAATATTGTTTCTGCATTATCAAGGTTCCTGTAAAATTCGTCTAGATCACTCCTCCATTCACTGTCATTATTTACTCCAGTTGATCCGTTGATGCTGGTGTTTTGTTCCATTGTTTCATGAAATCTTGACAAGCAGCACTAAATAACAAACCAGTCATTAGTTTAAAACAACATGAATTCATTCCCTATTGTAAAAATATATTTTTCTTTATTAAAAAGAAATAGGGAAAAATATTGTATAATGTGTTTTCTGTGTGATTGTTGAAATACAGTTTCCTTGGTTTGCTTTACATTTTCTTCAGAGGAGATGTGTGTGATGTTAAAATGCTTAAAATACATTAAATGTAAGATTAAAGACTGAAAATCCTCCATCTGAACAATAACACAAGAATGCTGTTGTTGTGAATATTCAGTTCAGCTCAACTGTAAGTGTTCAATGGTTTATTAATGGAGGAATAAATCTGGAAGAACTTACGTTACTGACAGTAGTTTGTGTGTTTGTTCTGCAGGTCAAAGCGAGTGGAAGCAGAAGGTTTGTGGAGCAGCACACAGACTGACAGATGTTTCACGTGTTTGAAGAGCTCTTCATTCGCTACACTGAAAAAACACACATTTTAAAGCTTGTTGATCTGATGTAGGAAATGATTGCGATTACAGACAAACAATCTGATACAACGTGTGAAACTGTGATTACCTGGAAGGACACGATTAACTAACAATGATAGTTTGAGTGAAAAACATCTCAGGTTACTTATGTAACCATGGTTCCCTGAGAGGGAACGAGACGCTGAGTCAAGCGCTTTGGGAACGCCTCTGAGTGACTGCGTCCTGAAGCACATGTGAAATCTGTCCAATGGCGTGACGGAACGTCATAGGCGGGTGACGTCATGACCAGGAAACTATAAAGCACACCTGAACCAAACAGTGTTAGCTTCTGAAAAGTTGAAGTAAGTTGGTCACAGGCATGCTGGGAGTATGGCAACGTGATGCAGCGTCCAGGGACCAATGAGTACTGCCTCAGGGGAACAGAGCGGAATCGGGAGCAGTCTCAGCTAAAACATGGTTTTGACGCTAAAACATGCTAAAACATGCTTTTAAAAAGGTCAGTACTGTCGACGGTCAGCCTCTCCAGCCTGGACATCCACTGACTTATCCATATTTTGCGATCATAAAAGGTTGTATCGAGTGACCCAAGACAAAGGAGGATACAACTCAGTTATTAGTTCCAAAGAGCCGCAGGGAAATGCTTTTCCAAGCGGCTCATTCTAATCCAATGGCTGGACATTTAGGACAAACGGCAACACTAAATCGCCTCATGATCCAATTCTTTTGGCCGGGCATTCACGAGAACGTGCGCAGGTGGTGCGCGTCTTGTTGTGAATGTCAGTTGGTGAATCCACTGGCCGCTCCAAAAGCGCCTTTGCGCCCCCTCCCATTAATGCAGGTCCCTTTCGAAAGAATTGGAATGGACCTCATCGGGCCATCAGAGCGATCAGAGAGAGGGCATCGCTTTGCATTAGTCATTGTGGATTATGCAACGCGATACCCCGAAGCAGTGGCTCTCCGCAACATTTCTGCTAAGAGTGTTGTGGACGCACTGTTTAGTCTAATCTCCCGAGTGGGGATTCCGAAAGAAATGCTCACTGATCAAGGCACGGTGTTTATGTCACGCACGTTACGCGAACTTTACGAGTTGTTGGGCGTTAAATCGATTCGTACCAGCGTCTTTCACCCACAAACAGACGGGCTGGTCGAACGTTTTAACCACACGCTTAAATCCATGATTCGTGAATTCGTTCAAGAGGACGCCAAAAATTGGGATAAGTGGTTAGAACCCCTGTTATTCGCGGTGCGAGAGGTCCCGCAAGCCTCCACGGGGTTTTCCCCCTTCGCGCTTCTCTTCGGACGCCACCCCCGTGGGGAGTTGGATGTCCTGAGAGAGACTTGGGAGGACGGACCGTCTCAGGCCATAAACGAAATCCATGGAGAATTTGTTACAAGCCCAGCACAAACAGAGCCAGCTGTATGACAGGGGGACTAATTTGCGCAAGTTGTCACCGGGAGATAAAGTGCTTGTATTGCTCCCCACTTCAAGTTCAAAATTACTTGCAAAGTGGCAAGGACCTTTTGAGGTTACACGGCTAATTGGCGAGCTCGATTATGTGGTGATACGTTTCGATAGGAGAGGAGCACGTCAAATTTACCACCTCAATCTCCTTAAAAAATGGAATGAGGCAGAATCAGTGATGTTGGCGACAATGATTAGCAGAGAGGATGATCTCGGGCTGGAGGTGAATGTAAAAAAAACAATCCCTCGCTCTGGCCCCAGGGGGAGATCACCTCTCACCACTGTTGGGAACATTACTTTAAAAAAGTAATTAGTTATAGTTACTCACTACTTGTTCCAAAAAGTAACTGAGTTAGTAACTGAATTACTCTATAATAACAGTAACTCGTTACCAGGGAAAGTAACTATTTGCATTACTGTTAAAAAAAAAAAAAAGTTGCTATATGTCAAAGAATTTTTTTTTTTTTAACAGTTTTCACAAGTCAGTTGAAATGAGTAGAACAGACAGGTGTTTGTACATAACTTTCGATATTTATTATTGCATGTCAACAGACAGCAACAGTTTTATCCTGCACTTCAAGTATTGTCTTTGTAAGAAAAGTAAACAGTTACACCATATAAAGTGCATTTAACTCTAGCAAATTAAATCAATCTCTCTCAACCTGAGACAACTGGTCAAGTAAACAACCTGTACTTCCAAGTGTTTTGTTCACAACAAAAGTAAACTTTTAAACAACAAAAAAGTGTGTTTAGCTCCGTAGTCTTATTCTTAATTAAATAAATCAAACTCCCAATGTCAGACAACTGGTCTGGTAGACATTCTGTACTTCAAGTATTTTCTTCAAAAGTAAACAGTTAAATAATATAAAGTGTGTTTGCAGTAACTGTAGCAAATTAAATAAATCAAACTCTAACAACCTGAGATAAACAGTAAGACATAGGCTGCTGTATTTTTTTATCTTCATTAAAAAAGTAAACAGTTTAACAATATGAAGTGCTTTTAAAGATTGAACTTCAGCTCCTAGATATTCATCTACCCATCCAAACACTCATCTATTCATGTGTCCGTTTTGTATCCAACTGACCCATGTAGCCTAACCATCCTACCCTTCAAACCACTGATTGTATCTAAGAAGCAGCAGCATTTCAAACCTCTTGTCTGTCAGCCTGTTTCTCTTTGGGGTGAAGACCAGCTTCCCCAGACTAAATAGTCTCTCTACTGGGGCACTGGATGGAGTGGCTGCATTGTATTTGATTGAAATTTTTTTTATGAGTGGGAATCTGTTTAGAGTGTCCATCTCTTGTGCTCCTGATTTTAAATAGTCAGCGACTTGGCTTTCCACAGAAGCAGAGGTGTCCTCCTCATCTTCAAAGGAAAAGAATTCATCTATGGCTGAGTCGGTGCTGAGGCTGCGCGTTGGTGCGTTGGTACCTGTTGGCTGGTCTTCTTGGGCACTTTTTCGGCACTCCGCCAGCAGACATGCCTTGGCATTGTCCTTCCTTTCTTGTGTCTGCAGCCAACGTAGTTTAAATCTGGGCAGTGTCACCGCAGCCAAGATGGCAGTCTCACTTTCCAGCACCTCTGCAAATCTATTTCTGATTGCCTGAAATGAGACAGACACACACATATTACATTAATGCATTTGGCAGACGCTTTTATCCAAAGCGACTTACATTGCATTTCAAGGTACACATTTACATTCCTCTCAGTTCTTGCTTTCCCTGGGAATCGAAAACACACACACACACACACACACATACACACATATATACACACACATACACACACACACACACACACACACACACACATACACACACACACACAGACAGACACAGAGACACACAGACAGCTAAGAGATATACATTTCATTTTACTTTGATTTCATAATTAATACATATTTCATGTATGAGAGTATGTATTCAATGTATTTACCTTGACAACAGCCTCTGGAAGGTCACCAAGGATTTGGAGGCCAGTCTTCAAGTCCACGGTCTTCGAAAACAATGTCTCCAGTGTGGGTAGAAGGGTGCCATAGAAGCAGTTGTCTTCGCCCTGAAGAATGTCAAGGGCTACAGTTAGTGGCTTCATCACTGTGCAGTATTCCCTGAGGAACAGGTACTCCCGATCTGTGATGGCCTTCAACCCAAAATTGTAGGAAATGGTGTTAAGCTCGGCGATTGGGAATTCACAGACACGAGCAACGGCATCATGAAAGGAGTTCCATCTGGTCGTACATGGGACAAGGAGCTTCCTTTCAAGGACTTCATCCACGATCTCTGCAGCCACTGTGGAACGACTGGCCTTGTTCCACAAAGCTGTGCATTTGGAGGTGGCACTTCTGTACACAGCTTTTATGTCTGGCCTTGAAAGTAGCCACTTGTCCACATCAGAGCATGAAATAAGCTTTGCTGTGTGCGATGCACATCTGTGGTGTGGTGGCAAAGTCACAACATCCTCTTCCACACCCTCTTCCACATTCATGTCTTGTAAGACATCATGAAGGTCGACAAAAGTCACATCATCATCATCATCATCTTCCTCCCCAGAGTCATCTCCCTGAACGCGCTGGTAAACTTTAAAGGCTTTCACAAAATTCGAACCATTGTCTGTGACAGTAGCTGTGATTTTGTTAGAAATACTAAAGGATGAGTGGATATTGTCCAGTTCAGTAGCAATGCTGTCATACGTATGACGGCCCTTGAAACGTCTGCAGGCCAAGGCTGCTTTCTTTCGCTCTAGGCTGTGTGGATCTAACCAGTGAGCAGTCACGCCGAGGTAACTGCGGTTGCACGCAGTCCAAATATCTGCAGTTGTAGACAAAAACTCCAACTCTTCAAAACTCTTTTTAAGCTCTGTGTTCATCTTGGCATACTCAACATCTATGTATTTAGCAAAAGTCTTTGAGCATGGCGTACAGACCCCTGCTTTCCTAGGTATTTTAGCAATAATGGCTCGGAACGAATCATCCTCCACCATCGATAATGGCAACATACTTTTAACAACATACCTGCCTATCATACGGTTGACTTCAGCCTGTGTCATCATAGGTCTTTGTTGTAAGGCAGAAAGATCTAGTTTTTGCTGCTTGGAGGACTTTGCTCCGAGTCCTTCTTTGCTAGTGGATGGCGAGCTATCATCTGTGGTGGAGGTATCTGTGTTTTTGGCCACTAGCTTTGTCGATGCGTGTGTCGTTGTGAGATGCTTCATTAAATTAGAGTTGCTTACAACGGATGTCGACAAAGTCTTCGCTCCTGGACATAATTTACACATTACATGCACGTTCTTCCCTTTGACCACAATGAATTTGAAGTAGTGCTTATATCTCCACCTTGAAAAGCCAACTTTTCATCGGATTGCTCCTGACTCGCCATCTCTGCTGCTGCTGCGAAATCTCTTTTAGCTGTTGTGTGTGGGTGTGTGTGTGGCGCCGCTGGCGCGTGTGCTGGCATGTGTGTAAAACACTGGCTCTGATTGGTTACCGTGAAACACATGACTCTGCCTTAGCCCATCATAATCGCTTATCTCGTTATTAACCCACCTCCTCACTAGCTGTGTGAGCCAGGGACGTTCGGATTACACAGTTTATTCAATCAATGCATAGTAACGTGCGCATTTAACGTCCAGTATTGTTAACGGCGTTGTAACGACGGGAAAAGTAATTAGTTAGATTACCCCGTTACTGAAAAAATAACGTCGTTACCTAACGCCGTTCTTTTTAACGCCGTTATTCCAAACACTGCCTCTCTAACCCTAACTAAATTACAAGCAGAGTTTGCTGACGTGTTTTCTCCCCTACCGGGCCATACAGACCTCATTCATCACCACATCGAGACAGAGCCGGGCGTGGTGATTTGCAGTCGGCCATATAGATTGCCTGAACACAAGAAAAAGGTAGTTCAGGCATATGCAGCATTTGAGGGCCGTCCTGACATCGCTGAGAGGGGCTGGGCTCACGGCCAACCCGAAGAAGTGTGCGATTGGGTGCATGGAAGTAAGGTATCTGGGCTTCCACTTGGGACATGGACAGGTGCGTCTCCAAATTGATAAGACAGCAGTGATTGCAAAACTGTCCGCGCCCCAAGACCAAAAAGGAGGTTTAGACAGTTCCTTTGGGCTGGCGGGATATTATAGAAGGTTTGTACCTAATTATTCGGACCTCACCAGCCCGTTGACTGATCTAACTAAAAAGGAGGCACCAGATACGGTCCAGTGGACGGAGCTGTGCCAGCAGGCCTTTACCCAGGTGAAGGCTGCTCTATGTGGCGGGCCATTGCTTCACTCTCCTGATTTTTCTCTCCCCTTTGTGTTGCAGACTGACTCCCCAGCCTGAGTCGGGCGGTGGGGGTATGTGGCGAGGGGAGCGTGAGTGAGTGGGTTAAATGCAAATCACGAACACCTGTTTCTCATTCCAGTAATTGGCGCGGAGACAGGATAAAACGGCAGGAGAAGCAGGAGTGTGTGAGAGAGAGAGAGACTGCTGACTGAGAACGCTGATCACGACAACAACACCGGAGTGAAGCCCTATTGTGGACTGTGTATACCGACGTTGGAGTGACGCCCTATTATGGATTGTTTATTTTGTTGTTGTGCGTTGCACAGGTTTTTGTTGGACATTTTATTATTTTGAATAAAGCTCAGTCAGTAGTCAAAAGCTGACCCTGTCCTCTTCCTTCCCTGCGAACTCTGAAATATAGGAACTTGCGCTGCGTCAAGTGCTTTGGGAACGAGATACCCACGCTGCCATAAAACCAAGTGCCTGTCTGTGTGAAACTGGAAGCGCACACTAAGACACAAGCACTCATGACCCTGGGATCGAGGCCACATCTAGGTTGTAGAACTTAATGAAAGTGTGAGGCGAGGACCACACCGCTGCATCTCAAACTTCCTGGAGGGACACTCCAGATAGTAAAGCCAAAGAGGCAGCCATACTCCGGGTAGAGTGAGCACGGACCTTAAGAGGAGAAGGATGACTGGCCGACTCATACGCAATTAAGATAGCTTCAACTACCCACTTGCTCAAGGTTTGCTTGGATGCAGGGTGCCCCTTATGTGGGGCCCCGAAACAAATGAACAATTGATCCGTCTTACGCCACAGGGCAGCTCTGTGGACGTAAGCATCCAACTAGAATCAACCAGTTGTCTATGTAATTCAACACGCAGTCGCAGAGGAGCCAGAGCTGCATCCACGCATTTTGTGAAGGTGCGGGGAGATAAAGCTAGGCTGAAGGGAAGAACCCAATATTGGTACGCTTTGCCCCCGAAAGCAAACCTCAGGAACTTCCTGTGTTGAGGAAGGATGGATATATGAAAGTATGCGTCTTTCAGATCTTTCGTGACAAACCAGTCCTCGGACTTGATTTGTGACATGATTTGCTTCAGAGTTAGCATTCTGAACTTGAGCTTCTTGACGGAGCGATTTAATAGGTGCAGATCTAGAATGGGACGCAACCCTCCATGCTTCATGAAGTACCGTCTGTAAAACCCTGACTCCCAGCTGGGAGAAGGAACCCTTTTTATAGCTTCTTTTCGCAAGAGAGTCTGTACTTCTTGTTCCATAACCAGAGCCTGCTCAGGGCTCACCTCGGTGAATAGTACCCCGTTGAACCTGGGCGGTCGCAACCCGAACTGAATTCTGTACCCAAATTCTACTGTGCGCAGGACCCATTGAGATACGTTTGACAGAAGTTTCCATGCTGCCAAAGAATCTACTAAGGGAATCAGTCTCTCGAGACTGACCTCTGGTGTTTGATGTATGACCAGCTTGGTGTCCTGAAGCTGCGAACCGGCAGGAAGCAACCGAACTGGCCATTTTTGATCCCTCCTTGGATCAAAATAATGACAGTCCTCAGATCCGTCTTACCCTTGGCCGACTTCGGTTGTGAGTGCTGACCTGACCCCTAGTCATTCTGCGGAGGGGCACGGGAAGCAACGCTTACTTTTTGTTGCGCCCTGTGAGAGGAACTCGTACTTGGTTGGGACTGCTCCCGTCCAGCAGTCCCTGAGTACTGAGAGTGGCGGGGAAGGAATTTCTGGAATGCCGCCGCCTGCTTCTTGGCTTCCTGAAACCTCTCGACGACTGTGACTGAGTCGCCGAAAGGTTGAGCCAGAAGTGTCTCTCCATGGCCACCAGGGCTGCCATAGAACACCCAATAGATCTGGCGGTCTACTTGGTAGCACGGAGAGAAAGATCTGTAGCTTTTCTGAGCTCTGTGAACGCCTCGTGACTGACTTCCCCGCCCTCATCGAGGTCTTTCAGCAGGTCAGCTTGATATGCTTGGAGGACGGCCATAGTGTGTAAACAAGCCGCTGCCTAACCTGCTGCTGAGTATGCTTTACCCACTAAAGCGGATGATGTGAGTAGCAGTTTAGTGGGTAACTTCGGGGCTTTAAGGGAGGCTGCCGATTCAGGGGAGAGATAGCTCGCAAGCATCTCTTCCACCCGAGGCATCTCCCCATAGCCATGCATTTTAGTCCCATGATGTTGCTGTAGTTAGATATCTGTGGACTATAGACCCGATAGGAGGCAGGTCTATTCCACGACCTCGACACCTAGGTGTGGAGGTCGGGAAAGAAAGGCAAGCCCCGGCATGGAGGTTGTGCACGAGATGGAAGAAAGCGTTCGTCTAATAAACTGGACTGACGGGCTTCCTGTTTCTCGGCTGGCCAGTTTATGTTCAATCTGGCCACCGCTCTGGTTACAGCCTCCACGACCTCCTCATATGCTTGTGTGTGAGGTGGCAAATCCTCTAATCCCTCTGCAAGATCCATTTGCGAGACTAAAAGTTCAGTCATTCATCAGTGGACCACTCCCAGCAAGAGGAACAAATCGATTTACACGTTTGCTTGGGCTTAACACATGACTGCAAAAAACCTGCGACTTAAAGGGACTGAATTTTATCGACAACTTCAATCTGTTCTGGAGTCAGTGATAAATGTTCACTCATGATGGCCTACACCCAAACAAACTGGGCTCAAGAGTGCTAAAGGACAACATCTACTTCTCCATCCACCATCCTTCAGCAGTGTGTGCAAATCCACTCAACCTGAATGGCACAAACACACCTGGACAGAGTACAACTGACCACAGGACTTCATTTCAGCACCTGAATGGACATGCGGTTGACACATCCCACAAGGTCAATGATAACACCACGTAGTCACAACAACCACTGCTCACAGACACAATCCTGACTGAGCCCTGCCCACAGAGCTCACCGAGAGACAATGATGTGTTAGAACTGCTCCAAGATTCAGCACCCAAGGAAGACTTTCGGGAAAACAGCCAGGGAAGCCAGGACAACATATTACAGCCTCCGGTAACACCAGAGCAACAGCCCCTCTCTCCGGACACATTACCCCTCTCTCCAGCATCCCCTCTTCTGTGCTTCTCAGAGAAAATGGAGGAACTGGTGTATGCTGGAACCAAACTCTGCCTCTCTTTTGCTGCGAGCCCCCAGATATCAACAAAAAAGCGAGCCCTGAAACCACCAAAGCCTGTGGGCCCAGCTCGGCCTCCCCCTCCTCCTGTGAGAGCTCTTCGGCCCCTGCCACAACGCCAGGGCCCACATCCTCCACCATCTGTTCTAGGTGAACCAAAAACTACCGATAACAGCTCAGTGTGCCTGTTACTTTCTCTATTTCTGTTTTATTACGTGATAGAAAGCCTAAGGCCTTCTCAAACCGTTTGGCAAACCCATTTAATCTGCTGCCTATTACATGTCAAACTAAGATTACTGTAGAGACAGAAAGTAAGACTGTTAAGTTAGCACTTTTAAACATCCGGTCCCTCAAAACTAAATCCCTTCTAGTCAATGACTTAATAACCACAAACAACCTAGATTTTATGCTTCTAAATGAAACATGGCTTGAAGACAGTTGCAGTGCAACAATCCTAAATGAAACAGCCCATCCTAACTTTACTTTTATGAGTGTCTGCAGAGCTGTTAGGAGAGGTGGAGGTGTAGCTGCTCTATTTAAAGATGTCTATCAATGCAAGCAAGTGTCAATTGGTGATTACTTGTCTTTCGAATACTTGGGTATTGTGTTAAAAGGTGCTCCTCGCATTCTACTAAGAGTTATTTACAGGCTTCCAAAATACTCTCCAGCCTTTGTTGAGGACTTTACAGACCTGTTATCAGCAATTTCCTCAGAGTTTGACTGTTTTGCTATTACTGGGGATTTTAACATCCACATAGAAAATGCAGAATCCAATATGGCAAAATAAATCCTAACAGTTTTGAATACTTTTGATCTGATTCAGCATGAACATGGACCTACACACAATCGTGGACACACTCTAGATTTAATTATTAGTAAGGGTCTAAACATTTCATCCATTGTCATTAAGGATGTAGCGCTATCTGATCATTTCTGTATTTTCTTTGAAATATTGATCTGTCCAACTGTTGAAGTTAGATCCATCTCGGTCAATAAGCGATGGTAAAATGAGAATACTAGTGCACTGTTTATGAAGGCTATATCTTTAACACCAAGCATATCTGCAGACTCTGCTGATTTTCTCCTTGATTCTTTTAACTCAAAAGTACAGAATGTTATTGATAACATTGCTCCTGTGAAAGTCAGGAAGAAAGGTGGCAGACAAAAAGCACCGTGGAGAAACTCAACAGCAGTGCAAAATATGAAAAGACAATGCAGAAAAGTTGAGCGCATGTGGTGAAAGACAAAACTTGAAATCCATTATAACATCTACAAAGATATCCTTCATGCTTTCAATGTGGAACTAGGCAAAGCTAGACAGACCTTCTTCTCAAATATCATAAACGGAAACTTAAACACCCGCACTCTTTTGCTACTGTAGAGAGACTAACAAACCCCCCAAGTCAGATTCCCAGTGAAATGCTATCAGACAGCAAATGTTGTGAGTTTGCTTCCTTCTTTTCTGAGAAAATTAATAATATCAGAAAGGCGATCAGGACATCCTTGAGCTGCACTGGGGTAAAACAGATCAGATCACAAACCTCAGAAAGTAGCTATTATATCTGTTTTCGAAGCAATTGATGGTAAAATTTTGGAAGAAACAGTACAGCACCTTAAAACATCAACCTGCGCCCTTGACACACTTCCCACATCTTTTTTTCAAAAGCGTGTTTAAGTGTTTAGAAGCATATTTCCTAGAAGTGGTAAACGCCTCACTTCTCTCTGGGACTTTTCCAAAATCCCTGAAAACTGCAGTTGTTTAGCCCCTCCTGAAAAAGAGCAATCTGGATAACACCATATTGAGCAACTACAGGCCAATCTCAAATCTTCCTTTCATAGGCAAGATCATTGAAAAAGTTGTTTTCAATCAGCTGAACAAGTTCTTAAGCTTGAATGGATATTTTGACAACTTTCAATCTGGTTTCCGACTGCATCACAGCACAGAGACAGCACTCATAAACATAATAAATACAGGTAAATTATCAGTGCTGGTTCTACTCAACCTCAGTGCTGCGTTTGACACTGTCGATCACAACATTCTTCTTGACAGGCTGTAAAACTGGGTTGGGCTTTCTGGGATGGTCCTTAAATGGTTCAGGTTATACTTAGAAGGGAGAGGTTATTATGTGAGTATCGGTGACCATAAGTCTGAGTGGACATCCATGACATGCAGAGTCCCTCAAGGTTCAATACTCACACCCCTCCTGTTCAACCTACATATGCTGCCACTGAGCCAAATAATGAAAAAGAACCAAATTGCATATCAAAGCTATGCAGATGACACCCACATTTACCTAGCCCTATCACCTAACGACTACAGCCCCATTGACTCCCTGTGATGAAAGTAAAAATTGGATGTGCCTAAACTTCCTTCAGTTAAACAAAGACAAAACTGAAGTCATTGCATTTGGAAACAAAGATGAAGTTCTCAAAGTGAACACATACCTTCACTCTAGGGGTCAAACAACGAAAAAACAAGTCAGGAATCTTGGTGTGATTTTGGAGTCAGACCTGAGTTTCAGTAGCCATGTAAAGACAATAACTAAATCAGCATATTATCATCTCAAAAATATTGCAAGAATTAGATGCTTTGTCTCCAGTCAAGACTTAGAGAAACTTGTTCATGCTTTCATCACCAGCAGGGTGGATTATTGTAATGGGCTCCTCACTGGTCTTCCCATAAAGACCGTAAGACAGCTGCAGCTCGTACAGAACGCTGCTGCCAGGATTCTGAGCAGAACCAATTAATATGAACACATCACACCAGTCCTCAGGTCCTTGCACTGGCTTCCAGTTGCAGTTAGAATTGATTTTAAAGTACTGTTGCTTGTTTATAAATCACTCAATGGCCTAGAACCTCAATACATTGCAGATATGCTCATAGAATATAAACCTAACAGATCACTCAGATCATCAGGATCAAGTCACTTAGAAATACCAAGGGTTCACTCAAAGCAAGGAGAGTCTGCTTTTAGCTGTTATGCCAGCCGCAGCTGGAACCAGCTTCCAGAAGAGATCAGGTGTGCTCCAACAGTAGCCACATTCAAATCCAGACTCAAAACGTATCTTTTTATCTATGCATTTACTGATTGAGCACTGTGCCATGTCCGAACTGTTTGCATCTTATTTTATACATATCTTTTTATTCTTTTAATTCCTTTTCCTGTTTTTATTTCATTTTTAATGTATTTTATATGTTTTATGTATCATCTTGTTATTTCTGACTTTTAATGCATTTTAAATATTGCTGTCTGGTTGAAAGAGCTGGGAGAATTAGGAAGAAAGCATTTGTGATTAGGTTAAAATTTGGTAAATTTGGATAAGGGGACAAACCATGGGGAAATTTGAGCTGTGGTGCATGGTTAAGATATCTCTGGATTACAGTCAGGACACTTTCCAAAGGGGAAATTTGAACTGTGTTGCATAGATAAGAAATAGGGGGATTAGGGCTGTGTGGCACAGTTTGAGGTGTCTTGGCAAAAGGGGAGATTGAAACTTTGTTTATCAGTTTGAAGTGCCTTAACAGGTAGCAGTCCTGTCGTGTGAGGAAGATCCATCTAGATCTGCTCCGATGGATAGATCCATTTAGATCCACTCTGACGGACAACAACAACAACAACAAAAACTCCCTGAGACTTCCTAGCTCATCCATCCAGATAGCAAAATTCTCTGTTTTTACTGTTATTTCTATTCCTTATGTTCTATTTTTATTATTCTTCTTTATGTAAAGCACTTTGAATTACCATTGTATGAAATGTGCTATAAAAATAAAACTTGCCTTGCCTTGCCTTACGAGCCCCACAACGCAAGCCTTTGCTGTGTCTCGGCAACAGCGGGACCCGAGCCGCAGGGAGCGCGAGCCGAACCGCTTTCCTTGAAAAGCGCCCAGCGGCAGTGGAGCGTCTCCTCATTTCCTGGTCATGACATCACCCGCCTATGATGTTCTGTCACGCCATTGGACAGATTTCACATGTGCTTCATGACGCAATCACGCAGAGGCATTCCCAAAGCGCTTGATGCAGCGCGAGTTCCCTTGAAAGGGAACAGTCTACCTTTCAGAACTGGTTTGGCTCAACTACGACGACTGAAGTAAACTGAGAAATGCTTTGCAGCTGCTTGATTTCATTTTTAAAGTTCACTCAATATTTTTTCATATCCTCAGTAAAATAAGAAACCCACGAATGATCACGAGAGGAAACACAAACAACGTGATCTTCCTAAAATATTCATTCTTCTGCTGCTTTTCAAGCCTGTTTTCTTCAAGAAATGGAAATCTGTGTAGTTTTTCCATTTGTATCTGCTGTACTGAAATCACACACAATGTTCATTAAAGGAAACTAGTTTAAACACAAATGATCACAGTGATTCCAGAGGCTGAAACACAAAGATAGCTGATGATATAAACTCACCGATGAGATGATCTCCTGATCTGACCTGGAATCAGACTGTGGACTGAAGACGCTGTTCATCAGAAGATGATGGTGTTTATGAGCTGCTCAGCGCTCTTTTATAGCCTGAATAACTCCGGAAACATCAAACAAAGATGCATTAAACATCATTAACACTTAATGCACACACAACCACATAAGCAAACAAAACCAAACTTCAAATTAGAAAACCACTCAAAGAAAGAGCACCAAGTGTTCTAGAAAGGAAAATGTGTACAGTGATATAATACTCAGATTTTGTCATTCTGTAAGTTTATCAAATTATGATTATGCAGCGAGGCAAAATAAAGATAAAATCTTACAGGAACTTTTACAACTGAAACAAAATCTCTGCATCTTTTTTTTCAGTGACTAACTTTATCTGTTAAAGATTTATAAATCATTACAAAATGTGTGTTAAATTATGTTGTGTTTATATCTATTAATGTTGGTGAAAACCTAATTGTTGTTCAAATATGGTGAACACTAGAGTTTTTCACAGCAATAATCAAACAGATCTGATCTTAATAGTAAATAATGACAGTAATGAACACTTTCATTAACATGTTGATCATGAACACAAAAGCCACGTGATGCATATATTTCACATATAATTATTTAACAGATTATAATAGCTGAAATGATAAACAAAACAGTTTTAATGTATTCTTTAAAGTTTCAGTCATTAAGGATTGAACTTGAAGCACTTCTGCTGAGGATCATAATGGTTTGGTTTCTGCCGTTAGAAAACTCTTCCCTGATTGAGTGGATGTGGGTGATTTTTACTCTGTTTTCAAAAGCTTGTTAATAAGAGATTCAGTAGTGATCGCACATTTCCTCATTTCCCATCAGCATTAATTCATTATGCATGTCACAAACCACTTCTAATGTAACATGAATGTTTACTGTTTCCTATTGAAATCTGCACAATATCTGTGACTATCTGTGACTATCTGTGAGTTTTATGTGGACTTGAAGCATGAATTGAATGATTGTTTGATTTTGGAGCAGATTTTGGTGAACAAAAGTGAGGTGACGCAGCTCTTGTCTAACTGTAAATCACACACCTGTCATCAATTATCATGTCAATTAAGGACATGAATGGTTGCAGGATATTCATCTTTTCTTCTATAGTTTGCATTATCTGGTGTATCTTGGTATAAACTACTGGATGTTACAGTTTTTCTCCATCACTTTGACTAATTTTTTAAACAATTGTCACTGTTTGATGAAACATCAACTCTATTGCATGTCTACTAAATGTAGAAACTCACCCAAAACATTTGATTCAATGTTGATTCACAGTTGTGTTTCCATTTTTACACATTTCTCACATGTAGTCATACATACATCATGTAATTTGCCACAAAATGACATCCATGCGGAGAATAAATAAATAAATAAATGATGACAAACCTGTGGTATTTCTTATCCTGGTGGAAATGTTGACTATGATCATATTGCATAAATGTCTCGTTCTTGCTGATATATAAATACTGCTGCTCTGCTGTGTTACTGTTGTGTAAAATGCTTAAGAATACATTTACCCTGCCTCATTATTTGATGTATTTCACTAAAATATATGTCAGGCACTCAGACGGAGGCAGGCAGGTAAGTGATAAACAAGCTCTTTATTATAAACAGAGGCACGGAAACTGGCAGACAGATGAAGCAGGTGAGTATAGTTGGAGTGGAGTGGAGTCCGGGGAAGGTGAAACAGACGGTGACTGTGACAATATTGGGTCTAATGGTTTATTATTTAATTTTTTTCTTGTAAAACCCTTATATGTGTAATTATGTAACTGTTACATTGGTATTACAACACACTGAATATAACATTGATATGATGTCTTATTGTATTAGCCCAGTAATAATATGAGTGTGATTCAGAGTTTTAAATTTTAAATTTTAATTTTAAAAGGCTTATATAATATAATTATATAATGGAGCTCGATGAAGACAGCGTTGTCCTGTTCAGAATTTCAAGGGTGAAATAATCCAAATAGAAGTTATTTCCACAATGAGATATCCTGTCACAGACGTTGACAAACAAGAAGTGTAGGCGATCGATCGCTTAATCCAAGCAATGAATGAGAGCGTCCTCTCTCGAACACCGGCAAACCGGCTATTTTTATCGGAAGTGACAATCAGCTGTCCGACCCCATGACGTCACGGGGATTCCCTGGCTCTTCCCGACAGAAGTCTCGCGTGAGTAAAACGGGAACACAAACACAATTCCGGGCAATATAACACAGAGGAAAACATATATACAAAACAGCTGTACTTATATGATTAATTAGAATAATTTACAGCAGTATAAAAATTCCCCCATTATGTGGCAATCGCTGTGGATATTTCCTCAACCAGTTCAATGACTGCCAATGACTTGAGGTTGCTCTATTTGACCTGAAACCAAATTGATAATCTGAAATAAGGTTAAATTTATTGAGATAATCATCAAGGCTTATAACATATAACTTTTTTAAAATTTTTGAAAATTGTGAAAGTAGTGAAATTGGCCTGTAGTTTGTAAATTGGTGTTTATCTCCACTTTTAAAAATGGGTACTACCTTGGCTGTTTTCATTTTAGACGGAAAGATGCCCGTAATAAAAGACTGATTACAAATATATGCGAGTGGAGCTGCAATACTGCGTATAATTTCTTTTTCTACAATCATGTCAAATTCAAAACAGTCTGTTGACCTCTTATTTTTGAGTTTACTCACAATTTGGATAATTTCATTTTCATCCACACTCCTCAAGAACAAAGAGTTCACATCTCCTTTAATAATGTTTTTATCTATTTCCTATACATCTGATGGTTGAGGGATGTCATTGGCTAGAGTGGGACATTTGCAAAAAAAATTGTTGAATGCCATTGATATTTCCTTATTACCGTTTAAAATTTGGCCGTCTTTCACAAAGTAATTTGGATAATCATTTTTGTTGGTTCGCTTCTTGATAATACTATTTAGTACTTTCCAAGTACTGTGGATGTTGTTTTTGTGCTGTTCCAAAATATTATGATAATAGAATTGTCTATTAGATCTTATTATATTAATTAACTTATTTTTGTACGATTTATATTTGTCCTCTGCTTCTTTGGTTCTATGTTTTATGAATAATTTGTGGAGGTATTTTTTTCTTTTTGCAAGCGTTGGCTATGCCCTTTGTTATCCATGGTTTCTAGCGGTGTGACGAGATCTCGTGGCACGAGATCTCGCGAGACTAATATGTGACGAGATTTCTCGTCAAGGCGAAAAGTAGTCTCGTGATGTTGTTGCCATGATAGAGTGTTAGGATGATTAGGAAAGAATATGCCACCGCTACGTTTACATTACGCCTCCACTGTCGTTTTGCTTTGTATTTAAATAAAAAACATTTAATTCAGTTGGATAACGGTTGCCACCGCTCCATATTTACAGAGTTACGCGCGATCGCTAAAAGTGAAAGTAAACGCGAGCGCGCATTCAAACGCGATTTCAATACCCCGCATTTTGAAAGCGGCTCCCTTAATGCAAGTATCTCTCAATATGAAAGCTATAGAGATTGCTAATGTGTCGTCATCATGACGTATTCCCGGTGGTGAACGCAAAGCATTTTGGGAATCCGCGGCACAAACATACACAAGGCGCCAGACTTCTTTGCATGGAGGGAAGAACGCAGTGTTCAAGATGCCGTCTACCTGCTGTTTTATACAGTAACTTCAAGTCGCTGCAGCAGGCACAGGTCTTTTTTACAGATGGATGGGTCCAGGACCTGGAGATTGTAAAAGTGGGGCAGAAAACTGTCGTCCGTTCAAATGTATGCTAATGTTTTAAGCACCACACTCCTCACTCTCTCATCTATCTGCATGCAGTCAGAATTCAACAAACCAGCGTGTGTGTGTGAGATTTTGGTTGGGTGACAGTTGTAGGTTACAGTTTGACAAGTTTACATTTTGACAAAAGCACAATGTTGTGTTTTATTGTGTGTACACAAATATAAGTAAACACTTTGCAGTTTGAAAGATGTCCTGTATGAACAAAATGACGGAGTATGTTTTTATGTTTCCACTGTTCGATCGCGCCCGCGCCTCTCTCTCTCTCTCTCACACACACACAC
Organism: Ancherythroculter nigrocauda; assembly: GCA_036281575.1. NCBI lineage: Eukaryota > Metazoa > Chordata > Actinopteri > Cypriniformes > Xenocyprididae > Ancherythroculter > Ancherythroculter nigrocauda. Next base: position 1,410,998 of record VTFQ01000006.1, read on the forward strand.
ACACGCTGGTTTGTTGAATTCTGACTGCACGCAGATAGATGAGAGAGAGCGAGGAGTGTGTGCTAAAAACATTAGCATACCTTTGAACGGAAGACAGTTTTCTGCCCCACTTTTACAATCTCCAGGTTCTGGACCCATCCATCTGTAAACTTGGGCCTGTTGCAGCGACTTGAAGTTACTGAAAACTTCGTGTGTGTATGCACTAACACTTAATATCATGTAGTTGTGTGTAAATATACATTTGTGTGTAAAATTATATATATATATATATATATATATATATATATATATATGGTGGCCATTTCCATAACACCAAAAAGGAGGACACTTTGCGGCATTTAGTGAGGCAAGAATAATTGCATAGGGCTCTGATATACTCGCGACTACAATGTACTCGTAATACAATTTTGTCCATTATATCGATGGTATCATGATACAGTGATTCTGAAAAAGAATTCATTGCCGGACAATTTGATGTAGACCTATGTGTAACAAAAGAGGCAAAAAGTGTTTGTTCACAGTATTTGTATTTATTCAAGACATTGTGATGTCTGTTTCAAAAAAGTCTTGCAAAGTGCACAGTGCCTGAAATCATACAATTTCTGGACTTCTGGAAATAACAGAAATACATATACAAAACGTGATGATATGACGTAGCCAGCCGGCTTGTTTACGTTTTTAACCAATGATATATATTTATTTGACACCGCTTTCAGACAATCGTTTGTTTGACCAGATCTTACGGCATTAAACGCTATGCTGCAGCGTCCTAATAAAGATTCTAGAGCGGGTTTTTTAGGCTGATTCAGTGCAACTCCAAAAGGAGGACAAATTAGTGTTTATGAGGGGGCTTAAAATCTCTCTCTCTCTCTCTCTCTCTCTAATATATATATATGGGTGCTGGAAGTTGGGCAACAGTTTGACGGTTGACCAGTCGCGCTGCTCTTAAGGATCCAGTCCTTTGATTCCCTTAATTTTCTCGTCATATCTCGTCTTTGCATTAGGATTTAGTTTTAGGCGGTATGGTCCGACAATGTTTTCTTTAGCCCGCTGCATTTTGTAGGATTATATTCTGTTTATCACGCTAATTTTTAATTATTTTCATGCCAGAACACTAGCCTGCAATGCCAGCCCATGTAAACTGGCCAAACATACCCATAATTCTTTGCGTTCTGATGACGTTGCCACCCAGTTGGTCACATGTCTTAGCTATCTCTATTTTAGGCTGGGCAGCGTAGTTATAACCATCTCTTAGCTCTGTATCAAAGAAAAATTTGGTCTTATTTGCACTTTGGTTGCACTTATTGTAAAGTGTTACCATAAAAAATGAATAACAGTTTTCTATTAATCTTATTAAGCACAAACATTAAGGTTTCATTTGTTAACATTAGTTAATGCACTGTGAACTATCATGAACTAACAATGAATGACTATTTTTATTAACTAACATAAACAAAGATTAATAAATACTGTAGCAAAGATATTGCTCATTGTTAGTTGATGTTGGTTAATACATTAATGTTAATAAATGAGACCTTATTGTAAAGTGTTACCATTTTTATTTATACTGTTTTTATTTCTATGATCAGTTTGTGGAAAGGAGTTCAGTTAGGAGGTCAAAAGTTGTAGAAGTTCATAAATCATGTACAGTAATGTCTGAAGAGACTGAAATCATACAGAAGAGAAGCCAGTCAGTTGAGTTAGTGGCAAAACCTTTTACAGTACTTGAGTATTGTTGTCTTTTACTGCATATGATAATTCATACTCAGAAAGTAGAACTGAAATGACATTCATTACGAGATGATTAGTTAAAATTTCAAATACACCTGCAGAATATTTTTTCTAGTTATGTATTTCGCCATTGAGGATTTCTTAAAAATAGTGTGTAAAAATCTTGTCTCGTCTCGTCTCGTGAACTCAATCTCGAGTCTCGTCTCGTCTCGTGAGATACCTGTCTCGTCACGCCCCTAATGGTTTCTCTTGGTTGGTTCTGTCTTTAGTAGAGTATTCCTTTAGTGGGCAGTGTTTATCATAAAGACTTAATAATGTAGTCAAAAAAGTGTCATAGGCCTTATCAGGGTCAGAGGTGGCATAGACCTTGTCCCATGTCTGGTTAAACAAATCAGTTTTTAAGGCAGTCATGGTTTCAGGGGTTCTATGACGTATAATTTTAATTTGATCTACTTTGGAGACAGTAGCCTTATGAAGGAGTTTGTGAAAGATACTGAACACAGGAAGATGATCAGTGATATCGTTTATGAGCAATCCAGCAGTTATTTGGGTTTCAAGTCTGTTCGTAAATATATTATCTATTAATGTAGCTGTATCGGCTGTAATTCTTGTGGGTTTAGTGATAAGTGGAAATAGATTATTACTATACATGGTTGTGATGAAATCACTTGTTTTCATATTATTATGGGGATTTAAAAGATTTATATTAAAATCACCACACACACCCTAGTGAAAAAAAAGTATACTTAGTATACTTGCAGCAAGACTAATTATTAGTATATTTCAAGTGTGATAATGATTAGTTCATTTAAAGTGTGCTATTTTGAAACAACTAATTTTGTACTAAGTATATTTAAGTTGAAATTAAGTAGTATTAAAATACAACTTTAAGTATATTTAGTATACTTATGTGTGCTAAACTGGAACAACTTCAAGTATACTTAGTACACTTTAAGTATATGTCTGTGTAGGGACTAATTACATGCTTGAATAGTGATATTAAAGTGTACTTAATTTGTGTTATAAGTCTACTTTATTTGTGTTAAAAGTATATTTTTTGTTATAATATACATTGTATTATAAGTATACTTTATTTCTGTTATAAGTATACTTTTATTTGTGTTATAAGTATACTTTATTTCTGTTATGAGTACACTTTTGTGTTATAAGTACACTTTATTTGTGATTTAAGTACATTACAAAATAATTACGAGTGTCTTCAGAAAACACAAGCAATATACACTGAATATATTATTTTACAGGTAATAGTATATACTGTATGCTCAGTACCTTTGGCTTATTCCAAATATTAAAAAATACACACTTTGCAGTCAATAACAATACACTTTGTTATTACTTATACTTTGTATAATATAGTCAACATTTGAAGCGGATCAAAACCTTTAATCAAAGTTGTCCTAACTTTTTTGATCCGCTTCAAATGTTGACTACTGTACTTTGAATTACATAATCTCACACAATACAGTTGTGCTACTATTTAAATACAGTTTAACACATTTTCCTAAAGTTGAATGCATTTGTTTTCAAGGCCATTAAAATAAATAAAATGTAACAACATCACTAATGAAGAGACATATTTCACTGACAAATCCAATAGTTTTTATTTAAACTTAGATTCAGCAAAACTTACCATGTTTTTCATTAAAGAAAAAAAAATATTGGACCATGGTGACCCTCTATACACAAACACAAATTACACATTATATTCCATTTTCTGATGAGCTTCTCATTGTGTCTGATGGCACAATGATGACCGCAGAGACTCGTGAAGAACAGCATCTGTTGACAGAAAGATATAAGACAGCATGTTCAACTCTTTATTCACGTTTACAATAGTCTGTCTGAATCCTACATTGAACCAATACTATTTTTGAACAGTAAATGAGGATTAGCAGCAGGGAACTGTATCAGAATGGCATGTCGATATTGTTTTCGGTAACTTACATAGTCAAGCATGAAACACTTTATGAATTAATATCGTACAGAATACGGGCCGATTTGACCAATCATATGAATGTTTTGGTGCTGCATACAAACATGTGCCATAAACCACCACACAAAAACTCAAAAAGGAGATCAAGCCGAAATATCGCTCTCCGTTTGTTAAAGAAAATAAAATAAAATTTGTTAACTGGTAGACTACTACGGAAGCCCTAAACGGCCATGGATTATTATTTTTTTTCTATCTTGTTTTCTCGTGATCACGATTTATTTTCTCGTGATCTCGAGATAACAAAAGTTGTTTTCTCGTGATCACGACTTAATATTTTCTCGTGATCTCGAGATAACAAAAGTTGTTTTGCCGTGATCACGACTTAATCTCTGCTCTACATTACACAAATGTGCCAACAGGTGGCAGTATATTACCAAATATAACTGATGATGTGCTGTAAATATCCACTTTACTGTAGTTCATATTGGCTCAGATTGTACGAGTTTCGGACAGAGAGAGTTTTCCTGATCGCTTTATTTTGTGCAGTATTGTGTGCCTTAAGCGATTAACTTAACTGTTAAATGACTGATTATAATTATTTTGCTTGAAAGTGTATCTGTTATCGTAGTTGCCTCACCACAGTTTCACGACTGCAATAGTTCGATGTGATACTAAACTTATTGCTTATTAAAACTAATTTTGATGTCACTGTATTGTTTGAACCTTATTGTGTATCTTTAAGACGCTATTTTAATCATCGCAGTTTCAGTGTTCGTTTACCTCACTATGTCACTCAATGTATATAAGAAATATGATTTATATTTTTTAAATATGATTTATATTTATATTTATGTTTATATTTAAATAACAAACACATTATGTAACATATATATATATATATATATATATATATATATATATATTAAATGAGTATGGAAAATAAAGTTGGTTTAATCTAAAAGGTTTTAGAATTATAGAATAATCTGGCATCTTTCCAAATTGCACTCTGCCTGCGCTTGAGATGCTCTGTTGAATATTATGTTAATTACACAAACAAAATGTTAAGCGTACATTTATTGAACAGTGATTGATTAGCCTATATGTATTTATTTATTGTAAACTTTATTATTAAGTGAAGTAAACATTTAGCTGAAATATCCGCAAGATATAAGAGCGCATGATTTATCCGTTGATCAGATGCGCGTCAAAGTTGTGTTCGTTACTATAGCAACAGTAGAATCCGGGTACAGTTTCAGAATCAATCATTGTAAAAAGAACTTTTATGTCATGATCACGACAAAACAACTTTTGTTATCTCGAGATCACGAGAAAAGAAGTCGTGATCACGAGAAAACAAGATAGAAAAAAAAATAATAATCCATGGCCGTTTAGGGCTTCCGTAGACTACAACTCACCTCCCAATAGCAGCACTTTTCCCCGGTTCTTTCAGGATCGCGTAGGCCATTAGATTAGCCGGTTGTCGTCGCCATCACGGTCAGTCTGCGATGTCATTTGATTGAACTGGTCAGAATCCCCAAGATTGAGCGATGTATTGCGCTTTCAGTGTTTTATTCAATAAATTATACATTGCGACATTATACTTCACCTGACTGACTGAGCGAGGGGACCGTGACGTCAGCAGCTCTGATTGGCTGAAGGCAGTGAGCAACAAAATCTGATTGGTCACAGACCAAGTCGAAGAGACATTTGAATTCCGATAAGTTTAACCACTCGACATATTTTTTCGCATTACTTGTGCTGCTGGTGTGTTGTTTAATATAGATTTGTGTGTAGGCTACGATTGTAAAATGATTCTGCCAGTGTAAACTTAATAAACATTTACACATATTTGGAAATTGTATAGACTACACTGCATATATTAAATGGGCTTGTAATGCATTCATACTGAAATAAATAGCACAAGTAATATAATGAATTCCAAGGATGAAGAAGTAAACTTAAAAAATATACTCAAATTTAATATTAGATACACTACAACTTCAGGATATTAAATAATGTATTTTTTAAATATACTTTCAGTGCATTGTTACAATGATCATTTTCAGCACACTGTTAAAATATACCTCAAATATATTTTTATAAAGTGCAAATAAATACACTTTTAAAAAATAAACTGAATTTACACTTCAAGTATATTTTTCTAAAATATATTTTTTAGAAAATATACTAAAGTACAATTATTTTAAAGTGTGTTAAAAGTTGCATTGTGAAAATATGATACTAATATACTTTTTATATATTTAATGATAGTACATTTTTGTTAGTATATTTGCAGTGTACTATAGAAAAAGGGAATATATTTAAAATACAATAAAGTATACTTTTTTTTCACTAGGGCAATATGCATCTTATTAAGGTTACCAAAACAAATTATCAACATTTTTATTAAATAAATCTAAACACGATCCTGGTGTTCTGTAGAGACAGCTGACAGTAATATTTTTAGATTTTAGGACTGCGATTTCAACAGATAAACACTCTAGAACTCCCTCAATGGTGGTTGACAGACTATCAACAATTTTACAGGTCATTATCCACATATAATGCGACACCTCCACTTTTTTTATTAATCCTATTCTTAGTAAAGAGCTCATATCCCTCCAATTCCACTTCACAAGCCTTGTCCTCATCCAACCAAGTCTCCGAAACTGCAATGACACTGAATTTATTAATTTTACTAAGGTATTCTTTGATATCTTCAAAGTTTTTATACAGGCTTCTGCTATTGAAATAAATCAAGCTAAAAGCTCCTTCCATATTAATGTTGTTGCTTTGCTCTTCAGTATAATATTTACATTCATTAATTATATTATTATAGAAATTATTATCTGGATCTATATCTTCCCCAAACTCATTTGTTTTATAATTTAAGAAATCATGCACAATTAAATTACTATGTTCAATTAATTCACTTCTATAAGGACTACCAATATTTTCTAATTTATGTTCATCTTTATCTCTGTTAACTACTGACAAATCATAATCATAATTACTGAAGTAAAAATGTAACAAATGAAATCATTTTATTTGCAAATTTCTCATGGTTACGTTTGAGCTGTAGGCAAAAGTTGGGTTTGAACATTCTGCCCTTACAGCCAATTAGCAGAAACAAACTAGATGTTTCTGTTCAATGACTTTCTCTAAAGTTTCCTTCTGACAAATGTGCCAAAATCTGCAATGCAGATTCCCAATAGTGTGCTCCAGAGAGTTCGGTTGTTTAGCAAAAGTACAGTAAACTGATTGTTGGTGAGTGTGATGGCATTGGCTTTATGGTGTGTTCAGAACATATCAATCATTGTGGTTCAACCAATAGTAGGATGTTGGGGCAGGCCAATGAGGGTCAAGGTTTAGCTTCAGCAGTTACAGTGTTTTCAAGCCATGTCAGAAAGAATGTATTTAAATGCACATGAACATCAGCACAACTCATAATTATGAGTTTAGGTAATCTGGATTTCCTTAAGAGTTTCCGAGTTAAGTACGTGACGGTGAGAAAACATGTCAGAGGCAATGGAAGCAGAGTCTGCCCTAGTGAAAAAACCCTACCAAAATGTATTTAAAATAGGCCTACATTCATTTCACACTAACTAAAAACCCATTAATATACAGTAGTCAGCATTTGAAGTGGATCAAAAAAGTTAATCAAAGTTGTCCTTAGAAAAAGATTTTAGATGATGATTTTCAGATGTTGACTATTTAGAGACATACTGACAAAAGTATTGTAATTAAACTTTATTTGCAGTTCTTCTTTATTGCACAATGCATATTTACATTTATTCATTTATTTCTAAATATTAAGCATAAAATGTGTTTAATATCACTATTAGTAAGGATAGTATGATCACTGTATAATTTGAATGCAAGATGTATGTACAGTACTTGTACTAAAGTATACTTGCAATAGTTCCACTTTAGCATAATCAAATACACTTAAGTATATCTTTAGTTGGACCTCAACACAAAAATACTTGTTCCAGTTTAGCAGACTTTAAGTATACCAATTTAGCATACTAAAAGTACAATTGCAGGGTATTTACATTAAGTATGCAAATGTAAATGCAATTGTAGTACACTTAGCATAAAATAAATGTATTTCAAATAGATTTTAGTATATTTATTTTTCACTAGGGTAGACAATACTGGAGACCAAACGGAGGAAACTAAGCAGTATAAATACATTAAACAAAACTCAGGTGATGAACATAATCAGTAACTATGGAAATAAATGAGGACACAGGAAATGTGAAACTAAATAACAGTTCCTAAACACAATGGAACCCAAAGCACACTGAATAAAGATGACATAGGGAGGGGATAAGATGGGAAGGGAGTTAAAATATATGTAAACTGTAATTTTCAATTTTAAAGCCCTTGAGCAAGCCCCATTATATATTAAACATCTAATCCTTTCTTTTTCATCAAGTAGATCATTCAGGTATTCCATTAAAGCACTCTAGCATGTCCCACAATCACATTTAAAACTTAAAAGCGATAGAGGTTTTTCAGTCGCCGTCCACACAGAACTCACTCGTCCACTGTGAAATCACCATCCAAATGCATGAGCTTTATTATTGACCTGCCATGCAGTCTACTATCTGAATAGGGCTTTTGTGTGCAACATCAGAAAGTTTCTAAAAAGATCCTTAGATATGATTAAAACAATAAAATAGTGTCTGGAGTCTAAAGTTCATAAGAAAGCTATGATAAAAGCAACAGTGTTTGGAGTCTGCTTTATAGCCAGTCATTAAGCTCCAGTCAGACTGATTATATTGCTCACAAGCCTCTTCCATATGTAGCAGTGTGAAGTATACCCTCGGTGGTTTATTGGGTGATGTCAGGTAAATTGTGAGCCTATCAGGACCGGAGTGTTATGGTATAAAATGGGAGGGCATTGGTTATCTGGGATGCGTTGTCATCCGTGCCGCCCCTTTACGGGAGTCCGCCATTTATGAATGGAAGGATGTTTGGTGTCCCGTCCCTGCTTCATGCTGCTGCACGTATGCTGCCCCTAGTTTCAGGTTCGTACATCTTGTTTTGGGGGAGGTTTCTTCAGGGAATATTTATTTATAAATCTTTTCTTCGTATATAGCCTGTCGACGAATAACGAACTGCACTCTGTTCAACAACCATGTATAGTACCGCGCTGTGCACGTCTCCTGGTATGTACGACAGTATGGTTGCTTGTTTGTTTTTATGATTTTTATTAGTAACTGCTATTTCTGTTGGCAGGTTGATTTAAGTGCCCTAGTGTTTCATCCGCTGTATGATACGACGGAATGCACGTCTAGTGATATAACTCACTGCTGCCTTGCCTGGGTTTCAATCCGGTCGTGTGTGTGTGTGTGTGTGTGTGTGTGTGTGTGTGTGTGTGTGTGTGTGTGTGTGTGTGTGTGTGCGTGCGCGTGTGCATGTGTGTAATTGCGGGCCGGATTATCGCTCGCCGTTGAGTGATTGCACAGCGTCAAGCGAGGCCATTCTTTGGCCGTTTTGTGCCTCCAGTGTGCGGATGATTGTGGTTTGGTTTGGTTTTTTTGTTTTTTTTTGTTTAACTTTTGTATGTTTTGAATTGTAAACACACTGAATGTAACGTTTTCTTTGTCAGTTTAAATTAGTTATTCTGTTACAAAGTGTGGTGGTGTGTGTGTGTGTGTGTGTGTGTGTTTTTTTTTTTTTTTTTTTTTTTTTTTTTTTTTGCAGAAGAAGGGAAGGAGTTTGGCTGCTCGTTTGATGGTGTCCACATTGCGTGCTGTGCTTCATTGGAGTGATATGGTTTCTGGTTTATTAGGTGTGGTGTGACAATTAAAGGGTTGCGGCAGACCATCTTCTTCAAACTTCTGTATTTTGTGTACATATCGTAAAGTGGAGTTTTTTTTTTTTTTTTTGTGAACTGTGATTATGGAGCCCTTGTGAGCTGACGTGACCGTTTTTAACTTTTGTACACTTAATAAAGCTGCCTCATCTTTGTAATCCTTTGCCTGTGTCTCTACTCACCCACCCACCTATTGGTAACGAATTTGTGTTGCTATATTAAATCTTTTCCGTGGGTATAACAAACCCCGGTGGCGTAGTCGGAATCAAGTGCGATCTTTGGGTATCGCCCGGTCTCACATAGAAGTCTCTTTGTATAAAAAAAAAAGTATTCAGTCTATGAACAGAAAATAAAATGTTACCCTCTATAGATAAATAATGCTTTCATTTTATAAAGCTGAATCATCTGATTTTATTGAACACCCGTCTCAGTTTCTCAATGATCTTCAGCTTCCACACAAGTTAGAAGAAGGTCAAAATTATTTAGACAATATATTTGAAGAAAGTGAAACCTTGGAAGCTATACCTACGCTAGAGAATGTAAATCGGCAGGCCCTGATGGATTGCCAATAGACATACAGTATATAAGCTATTTAAAGGGATAGTTCACCCAAAAATTAAAATTTGATGTTTATCTGCTTACCCCCAGGGCATCCAAGATGTAGATGACTTTGCTTCTTCAGTAGAACACAAATGATGATTTTTAACTCCAACCGTTGTGGTCTGTCAGTCCTATAATGCGTGTCAATGGGAACACAATTTATAAGAGTCAAAAAAACATGCATAGACAAATCCAAATTAAACCTCTAAAACACCACTATGTCCAACTGCGTTCCGCATTCGCTTAGTAAGGTCTGATCGCGCTCTGACAATGGCAGTGATCTCTCGCGCGCTTATACTTCAATGAGTGCCAGACATCACTTCCGCTGTCAGAGCGTGATCAGACCACACTAACCGAGTGCGGAACGCAGTTGGACATTGTGGTGTTTTAGAGGTAAAAAATGATATAAATACTGTTTGGTTTCTCGCACAAACCAATCGTTTCATGTCTTAGGACATCAATGTGTCGTCACGAGCCGCAGGGTTTAATTTGGATTTGTCTGTGCATGTTTTTTTGACTCTTATTGATAGAGTTCACATTGACATGCATTATACGGCTGACAGACTGCAATGGTTGGAGTTAAAAATCATCATTTGTGTTCTACTGAAGAAACAAAGTCACCTACATCTTGGATGCGCTGGGGGTAAGCAGATAAACATCACATTTTCATTTTTGGGTGAACTATCCCTTTAAAGACAAACTGTTGGTGGAGACCAATCTCCTTACTCTATGGACATGACAAACATTCTGTATGAAATAAGGGAAGCCCCTGACACTTGTTTCCTATCACTCGATGCAGAAAAAGATTTCGATAGGGTAGAGTGGCTTTATATCCACAATCTGATTTCTGACTTGTAATGCAGCTTGAATCATATTCACACTGTTCAATCTTTGACTAGAGGAGAACTGATTTTTGGAGAATTGGACTCCCCTTACAAAAAAAGAAGTTTATTCAAGTGTGCTATTAGTATACTTCTTTCAAACTAAAAGGAAGTACACTTTCAGTCTACTTTTTATATGCTTTATGTACCTCTCAGAAATATACTTATAATTGCACTTAAGTATACTTGACTTATACCGACCGAAAAATCTCAGAATATTTGGCCTATACTTAAGTATAATCAAGTATTCCAAGTATACTTGGCTTGTGGTTGTGTTTAATCTTTTGATTGAGTAGCCTATTAAATACATTTTTAATAGGCCTGCGACGTTTCAAAGGCTTATGCAGAAGGTTTTATCTGACGTATCAAAGTGTGATGTGTATATAGATGATGTGGTGTTGTATTCAGACAGTTGGACAGAGCATATGAACAATCTTGAGTTATTATTTACTCGATTGTCAGATGCTTCTCTGACTATAAATCTTGCAAAATGTGAATGTGAATGTGGTGACATACTTGGGAAAGAAAGTAGGGCCGTGTGAGAAGTGAGGGAAGTGTGAGACCGGTAGAAGCCAAGGTTTCTGTGATAATAGACTATCCCTCTCCATCTAATAAACGTGAGTTGAGATGTTTTCTTGGAATGTGTGTGTATTATAGACACTTTTGTCAAAACTTCTCGTGTGGTGTCTCCACTTACTGATCTACTCAGTGACAAACGGAAATTTGAATGGTCTAAGGAGTGTGAGCGTGCTTTTCTGTCCACTAAAGATCTTCTGTGTCACGCACCTGTCCTTAAAGCTCCAGAATTTGTTCGCCCTTTTAAATTGCATGTAGATGCGAGATCAGTTGGGATGGGGGCAGTATTATTACAAGAGGATAAAATGGGTAGTGATCATTCTGTCTGCCATTTTTCTAAACGTTTTTGAAGTGCCAAAGTAATTACAGCACAATTGAGAAGGAAACTCTTGCTTTGGTGTTAGCGCTCCAACACTTTAAAGTTTATTTAGGGGGTAGTAGTGTGCCCATTATTGTATTCATTGACCATAACCCTTTGGCATTACACATACGTGAAAGAAACGTCAATCAGAGATTGATGCAGTGGGCGTTAATTGTACAGGAATACAATCTGGAGATCAGGCATCAGAAATGTACCGAAAATGTTGTAGCGGATGCGCTGTCCAGAGTGGTGTGTGCTTTTTTTTTTTTTTTTTTTTTTTTTTTTAATTGGGGGAAAATCAAAAAAATTATCGGTGGGGGTGTTTGTTGTATTAATTATTGTATTGTATTAATTTGTGTTTTGTTATTTATATAAAGTGTTATTTGCGGTTGTATTATTCTCTCTCTTGTTCTTTCCTCTTTTTTGTGTGTGTTTTCTTGACAGGCTAAGGGTTACCACCTGTGCTCCATTGGTCATGTGATCGCTGCCTGCATACTGATTGGTGGATTTCCTGATTACTATTACATAAAACTGCAGAGAGAGCATTGATGAAGCAGAGAGACAATGCGGCGGTCCAGAGGAGTGTAGCGCTTGTCGCGTTTCTGGTTGTTGTGTTGGGTTACATGAGTTATGTATTCTTTGAGTGGATAACTTCTTTCATAAGTTTAGGGGTAATGTAGGGTGGAGGATTACGATATCTTTTCTCCTGGTTATGGTTTAGTTAAAGGGATAGTTCACCCAAAAATGAAAATGATCCCATGATTTACTCAACCTCAAACCATTCTAGGTTTATATGATAAACTGAGATATATTTAAAAATATCTTTAGTCCTCCAAGGTTTATAATGGTTGTGAATGGTAACCCACATTCCGAAGGGATGTGTTTTTGTAAGATAAATATCCATATATAAAACTTTATAAATTAAAATATACAAGCTTCTGGCAGACGACCGTACGCATATTGCGCATGTCAATTTTGGCGGAAGAGCAACATTTGACCCGAACGCAATGACGAACGTGGAGCCGAAGAGGAGAGAGCAAAACAAAACACTGATCACAAATCAGAAGTCTAAAACGAGAAATTTTAAAGAGAAATGTCGGAGGATTTCGAAATAAGAGAAGAGGAGCTTGAGTTTGTTGCCCAGCCGTATTTGTTTGAACCATGAGAGGTGTCTAAGCTTACGATGCTCCTACATCCTGCGTCATACCTCGCATCAGAGAATTATTCATTTGGCGCAAGTCAACCTGCACATTCTGCGTGCGGCCGTTTTCAGAATGTGAGTTACCATTCACAACCATTATAAACCTTGGAGGACTAATAAGTCTATTATCTATTATGCTTTATGATCTTTTCTTCAGATTAGAAAGTTTGTTTTATTGCATGGTGTCTGTTTTATATGAGAGCTCTTGTGTTCAGTCTTATCAGGAATTTTGGACTTTCTTTGCCACTCGTCTCTGGTTGCTTAGTTGGGGACAGTTAATATTCAACATTATTACTGATTTGACTGCACTGATACTATTGGATGAGAACTGGGGTGTATTCCAGAAAGCAGGGTTAACTTACTGTCACATATAACCTGAACTCTCGGTTGATTAACCCAAACCTTGCTTACTCGTGGTATGCTGGTTCCAAAAATGCGTCCGGGAATAAGTTCAGCCAACCCAGAGTATGTTCCCGGTTAACACACAAGACATTCTCAACAGAGCGACGAATCGATGATTCACCATGGAAACAGACGCTAAGAAAAAGCGCGCCATTCTACTTCATTCTTCTTCTTTTGTTTAATGGCGATTTACATAACCTACTTGGTGCACATCACCACCTATTGGGTGGTTATGCAATCATTTTTTATTCTTAATATTGTTTGATGCTAATTATTTAATAAGATATCACATATATAATATGTATTTTATTATAGAAATCATAGCATAGAAAATGTCCTGTTATAAAGGATAAAAAGCAGATCCATGTGTGAGATGACAATAAAATAAATTCATATATTAGAATTGAATAAACATTTATATATTGTATAATATAACATTGTGTATATAACTGTAACTATATAATAAATGTAGATACATTAATATAACCATATTGATAATATAACACGCATCTGAATTCCTCTTAAACTAACTAACCCTTGAACATAACCTGCTCCGGAGCAGGTTATGTTCAGAGAGCAAGTTGCTATGGCTACTTACATACCCTAAAAGTTACCTCCGTTTTTGGAACCGAAAGTTGAGGTTATCCGCTTACTTACTCTTAAACATACCCAGGTATGTCACATAACCTGCTTTCTGGAATACCCCCCAGAACTGAGCTAGACAATGACATTACTGTTTTCTGCAGAACTGCTTTATAGATTAAATGAACTAAATTAATAATTGATGATCTTTACAATGGAACTGAATCAATACTGGACTGACTTCAGCTGAACAATACACTGTTTCTTTCTTAGAGCTTTTCAGCAGAATTGAACTTTGTTCGTATCATTAAGCCATTTTCATATTTTTCTCTGTAAATCTGCACCGTGAATATCGGATTGTACACAGACAATACTACTCTTTTTCTGACAAAGCTTGAGAGATCTGTTCCAGCATTGCTCAAATTGATTGATAGTTTTTTTTTTAAATGTTCTCTGGCTATAAACTAATAATAAAGGGATCAAACAAATTCACTTTATAAATGCAATCAATGGCTTCAAAGATGTGGGCATATGTGTTACTTCTACAATCAACAGGTTAATTCTTGCCAATTACAATCTAATTATAAATGAATCTGTAGACAGATGATCCTCCCTAACAATCTCATTGATTGGCTGAATAAACATTATAAAGATGGACATTCTTCCCAAATTTGAGTATTTATTTTGCTCTTTTCCACTTTAACCTCCACTAGGCTTTTTCTCTAAAATGAAAACACATATATTATATGCTATATAAAAACATTTTACATACTTGCTTATTTAACAAAAAAGATATCAGCACTGTATAACTTAGTGAATAGTGATTTTTGAACTAAGGCCTAATCTATGAAACTGGGCCTATGGCTTGAAAATTTAATACACTGTATAGTGTTACAAATCTTTGATTTCAATCTTTGATTAACACTCAAAATTTGATACAATTATCTTATCTCTGAATATAATGAATCCCAGGTGAAAAAGACGTACTATTAAATGTATTAAAAAAGCAGTATATTATATTTGTATTGTACTAAAACATACTCAAATACATTTTTAATACATTCATTTTTTTTTTTCACCTGGGATATTGTGAGCAAAAGACACTGTTTTGCTGTTTTTCCACATTTAATTAATGCAATAGTATATGTTCTTGTATTATTTTATTCCCCCACACTCTGCGTAAACAGAGAAAACTGGAACTGGGGAAAATAACATTTGACATTAATGTAGTAATTGAAGTGACTGGTCTGCCAATTGAAGTGTCCAGCCCTCTGAGGAGCTTTATATAAGACAGAAATCTGTCAGACAGACATCTCTCAGACTCGATCGAGGTGAAGCTGCTCTTCTGACTCCGTGTTGTAGTCTACAGTCATTCAAGTAAGTGTGTTTCTAATAAAGAACACTCGTGGGCTCATAGTTCATTTGAACACCTGTACTCTGTAGTCAAGATTATTTTGTATTACACACATATTAAATATGCTAACTTGTAATTAATATACATTAGAAATTAAATATTTGGTAACACTTCATAATACTGTTCCATCATTAATGAATAACTACACCTGAACAAATAGTAATGCATTATTAACACTCTAGTAACTACTATTAACTAACAAGAAACTCTGATTAATGAATTAATAAGTAATGGTGCTTAGTTGAAGGTGATAGTTTACTATTAGCTAGTCAATAGCTACAATTTTTTCATACCTCCCAGAGAACTACTAAAGAACTACTATATATAGGTGTAATATGTATGATTACTTCTAAAGTAAGGATCATGATATCCCACTAGGATTGACTCAAGTATTAACAAATACTTCAGGAAGAACTACTAATTATTCAGATCAGTACTCTTAAGTGAAAAACATGATAACTGTTTAATAATAACTGAAATCATTGTAAGCTTTTGAGCTTTTTGTAAGGTTTTGGATAGTAATTCCTTCTGATGTATTTGGTAACATTTGAGTCATTAGTAGTGGGTTACCATGATCTTCACTTTACAATACTGTTCTGAATAATTAATCATTCCTTTAGAAGGATGTAAATGTTATGTGTAAATATTGCCTGTCATCAGTCGAATTACCTGTATGTTACAAAACTAACATCTTTTTTAGTTAAATAAGTAAGTAAAATGATACCGAGCATTGTTAACCCTCTATGGTACGCAATATGATATCAATGAGGAAAAAATTATTTGTGTTGTTTTCCTGCTTAAAATTGGACACTTTAACAATATCAATAAACATTTTCATAATTTTTTAATTTATTTAATTTTTATAAGTTTGTTGCCTCGAGGCAACATTGTACCACAATGGAAAAATTTAAACATTTGGCATTTTCATGTAGAAAAAAGAAATATATTTATTGAAAGCATTCATTTCTTTAACTAAAACTTAAACAAACAAATTTATCTAGTTTTTAATGTATTAAAAGTTTCATATTTAATAAAAAGTAACATTTTATATCCAACTGTTGCCCTCAGGCAACATTGTACCATAGTGGAACGCAAGTATTACCAAAACTATCATATTTTTATGTTATTATATTAAATTATCATATCCATCTTCATCCTCATCTCCATCTTCTCTCTCACCCTCAGTCTCTCCCTGACAGATTGTCACTATGATTTCATCTTCCTCATCACAGCATGACCCTTCATTAACTCCTCATCCTCACCCTCATCAGCTGCCAGTGTTACATGTGTTTTATATGTTTCTGAAGTGCTATAGAAAATGTGCAGATCATAATATATGCAGATATAGTATGTGAATTAGTATTCTTATAAGTACATTACAAAATCATGTGAAAATGCCAATATATTTAGATAATTCTAACTCTTTTCCTTACAAATATGATACATTTGTATTGAAACCTATTATGGCTGTATGGCCTTATGCGATTCCATTATGGTACAATGTTGCCTTGAGGCAACACACAGTTTTTTGTAATTTTCTCTAAAACATTTGATGATATATAATGTAAATTACTTAAAAATATTTCTTTACTTGCCAGTGAAGTTGACTCATATTTTTTGTGTGTGATTAAATGGTTACAAACAAGTGAAAAAACACTTTTCAATGGAGAAAATATAGAGTCATGTGATATGTGCACATGTGCTGAAACAGGACACAAAATGAACCCCTGTTGGTCATGTTTTGGTCATTTTTGCACTTTTATTGATTAGTATTTGAGTTATTCTGTCCTGAGATATGCTTGATCAATCAATTTGTGCTTTATTTTATTAAAGACCATGGGATAGGCAACACCATACCATAAAATCAAACAGAGCACTTTTGGGCTCATAGTTCATTTGAACATCTGTATTCTGTAGTCAAGATTATTCTGTATTACACACATATTAAATATATTAAATTGTAATTAACCAAATACATAGAAATTTAATATTTAAGTCAGAAGAAGATATTGAATATACAATACAGTAAATAAAATAAATTGAATAAAATATTGGATACAAAAAACTTAGTCATATGTTTGTAAAACATGTCAGGAAATTTCTATAAAGTTAGAAGTCTGTAAGATATGAAAATGTTTGGGTTTTACATCCAGTCATTAAGCTTCAGCCAATCAGATTATATTGCTCATAGGCCAAAGTGCATTTGTTTAAAACACATCAGAAAGTTTCTATAGAATGTTACTTAGAAAGATATTTCAGATTTGATTGACTTTATTTGTAATTGGAATATGAAAAGTTATCTTTTATTCGTCTTGCTCGTCACATCCACTGCCCCGCAGTAATTTCGGGAGTGATTCCATGAGTAGTCATTCTACAGTGCTATAGGCTTTTGGTCTGTTCATTAGAAAGGCATGTACAGCGACAATAAGGACAGTTAAACTGCTGACTGCTCTCCAAACTCAGAAGTGATTAGTCAGTGACAGGGGCGTCGCTACCCATATGGAAAAGTTTTGTTAAAAACATATATGATTCTTATATGTTCCAACAGAATATTATAAGGGACATATATGCTGCAAAAAACGCATATACAAATTGCATAATATTTATGTATTTCAATCCTATATGTCATATATGTCCCACATATATGTCCCACACTAATAGATTTTCATGATGTAAAAACAGGAAAATAATGCAAATTTAATAGGCCTATGAATGTCCACCATATCTCTTAAGATGTGTATTAAACATAGTGCATCAGTATAAGGCTACTACACACAAGCACATATATTAATTACAAAATTAACATTTTAATTACAAAACGAATTAATTAGATTAAAATTTTAACGTGGGATGACACTTGGTGACTTTAGTCGCATTAGCTATGTGAACACAAAAATCATGGACATGATTCAGATATGTTAAAGGGTCAGGGAAAAAAGTCACACTTTGCTCCTTCACGGTTAAAAATGACCGCCATAGGAAATTAATAGGAAATACGAAAACATACAAAAACTCTGAGAATCTTTTGGTGGTACAAACTACAAATCAACCACTGTGCAAAAAAAAGTGCACAACAATGAAGGGGTCACGCTCTAAAATATCAAGAGCAAAACAGACACATCCACCCCACACTAGTGTGACTAGTGTAAAACTGAGCAAGTTTTTGCAAATGTTAAATATCAAGAAAATCAAGAATTCAGCCACTATGCAGGAAAAAATAGAGGTTTGGTTTGGAGTGGCTGAAATGCATCTTTACGCACAACTGCCAGCGTGCATGGAGAGCTTCTTGAGACTCCAGAGGCACCAGCAGCTTCAAATACCTGTTTGCTGCTCAACACTGGCTTTTTTATAGCTGCCCTTTTAATACAATTAATTTTTTAGACAGGAACTTTCCTCAATAAGCCTTTATCTGACCGAGTTCTGCTGTGCTCTAAATCACTCACAAATCTTATGATAATTCGATAATCTCCATTCAGTTTCACACAATATTAGTTGTTTTCATGCCTTTTGCACAACATTGCACCATTTCATGCTTTTCATCTTCAGAAAGATCTTTCTTCCTCTCCATATTGCATGAGAACTGTGACTTGCTTAATAATGTGGAACAACCTCTAAGTAGGGTTTCCATAGACCTGGCAAATTATTTTGTCTGAGATTGATACCAGTTATCTAAAAAGACATGGATAAACAAACAAACAAACAAACATTTTCTTAGAAAAACTAAAATCTGAATGTTTATTGTACAGAAATCTTACTGATTTGTCTCTTGCATAATCATTTGGAACGCAGTGTATACATTAAAATATAATATTAACTAAAGCCTTTTATAACTAAAAACAGTGTACTTGTCTTCTCAACCCTGTTTAAAAAATGCTTATTCTATATATGATATTTGAATATTATTTTAATTATTTTAACCAAAGAGCAGTTATCTAAACTTACACATACTTCTTTTAATTAAAAAATGATTTAAAATGTGTTTATTTATAATATTTGTATCATTATATACTGAAATAAAGGGTTATATTTATAAGATAAGGGTGTATATTCCTTTCTTTGTCCTTAATTTTATCTTTCACCATGGCAACACCATTCGAGATATCCAACATCCGTTTCCATTTAAACAACTTCAGTGTCTTGTCAAACAAAGTTTGGTGTAAATTGTATAAACCTTATAGGAGTAGTAGTATAAAATTGATAGCCTGTTGGCTGTTTTTTTTTTTTTTTTTTTTTTTCAAAAAAATCCACATTCAAACCAAAATATCTGACTTCCTGTTGGTCGGAGCTAATGAGTGTAAAATAGAAAATTGTCCTGCTTGATGAGAACAGTATGTGTATCGAGTTTGGTGACTGTAGTTTAAACTACCCCCCCCCCCACTTTTGTCAAAAGGTTACACTATAGAGGCCCTTCTCCCTGCCTGTTAATACGGTTTTGACCATGTCTACTGGACGACACCGCTGGTGTGTGTGTCAAGTTTCATGTAATTTGAAGCATGCTATGAGTCTCAAAAGCATCCAAATTATATATTAAAGTTTGATGCGTTGCCATGGCCTAGGAGGAGTATAACAAATTCCAGAGCGTGCATTTTTCAGACAACCCATAATAGCCGACTTCCTGTTGAGGAGACGTATAACTTAGAGGCTGAAAGTTGTTCGGCCCAATGAGGTCTATATGTGTAGAGAGTTTCATACTAATGCGTGCAAGCTTGTTTGATATATGGACCAAGTTTTTAGACACAGTTCAAGGGGGCGCTGTTGAGCAGGAGTGCCCCGAGGCTAATAGGCCGACAGTAGAAACGCGGCATGATTTCAGCCACTGTGCTCATGCTGGCCAGTGGAAAAGCGGCTAATGGGTGAAGATGGCAGAATACTGTACAATCGCGAGATGGACATATGCACATTACTTCGAGTTTGTCAGATAATCACTTTACCTCTACCATACTTTTAACAGATTTGGATCTTTGTGATTCTGTCTGTCATCCTTGAGCCTTCACTTTGCCAATTATAAGCTATATTGTTAGTAGCCTGGAGAGCCCGCAGTCATTATGCCCATTATGCATCATATCGCCCTCTAATGGATGTAAAATGCTCTGCAGTACATTTTGTCATTTGAGAATGTTAAAGGGTCATGAAACCCCAAAACACATTTTCTGCTTCTGTAGTTGTTTTGGTGAAAGTAACTCAAAAGTAATACAAGAGAAATGTAACGCATTACAATTCTGAGACAGTAATATTGTAAGGTAAAGAATTACTGGTAACACTTTACAATAACAGTACGTGAATAACCATGAACTAATACCTAAATTAATAGTTACTTCAACATGAACTCATGATTAGTTAAGATATGAACTAATCATGAACTAATGAAGAGTGATCCTTAACTACGACAGGAGTCATAAGGATTCATGCATGAAAACAGAAGCCTTAACTACGCGTTAATACATGTTTGATAATTAATGCATTAATTAACATTTAGGGGTAAACTAAATAAATCAGCCTCCATAAGAGTAAACAAGAAGTACTCTGAATTTGAATTAAACGTGATTTAATACTGTCATAATTTACACTGTAATATCATAATCTGCCATCTGCAGCTTTGTGACAAATAATTGCAATGGCACATGATTATTTAGCCATTAATTACATAGATCTGTCTAATCAAATGTGGAAAATAGACTAACTACCACTAATAAATTTAATTTGATCTAAACTGTTTTCTGATTTTTATAGTTCATTTATATTTAGTCATAGCTAAATAGTCATAGTTTATTCCCGGAACTAAAGTATGTAGGGTTTGTTTCTGGCGGGACACTCATTAGTGGCGCACGCTAGGTGTTCTCTTGGCGCGTTTGTTGTGTTGCTGGCATTTTAAACTAATAAATGTTGACTGCTTTGGTAAGCCGAATTAATAATTAAAGACATATTTACATGTATGTTTTATTGGGATTTTCAGGAGGTTATGTGCAGTTATTAACTGTATTTTTGTCGTTTAAATGTATATGCTTTGATTAGCATTAGCTTGTGGACGCGCGCGATTTTACATGTAAATGTGCCTTATGTGTGTCTTTACAGGTATGTTTATGGCTTGCTTTCAAGTCCATATATGTTTAATTATATAAATAAAAATAAAATACAAATACTTTTTATTTTAGTTTTTTTGTACTGGGGTGTAAAGGAATAAGGATGGCACTCTTAGTGTTTATTCATATATTAGTTAATGATGTGTGATATGTGCATCATGTCATGACTTTACTTGAGGGGGCACAATCATAATTAACTCATTATTAACTAAGCATATACTAACATCAACTAATGGTTTGTTAATGCATACTTATGTCATGACTTTACTTGAGGGGGCACAATCATAATTAATTCATTATTAACTAACCATATACTAACATCAACTAATGGTTTGTTAATGTATACTTATGTCATGACTTTACTTGAGGGGGCACAATCATAATTAATTCATTATTAACTAAGCATATACTAACATCAACTAATGGTTTGTTAATGTATACTTATGTCATGACTTTACTTGAGGGGGCACAATCATAATTAATTCATTATTAACTAACCATATACTAACATCAACTAATGGTTTGTTAATGTATACTTATGTCATGA
Source organism: Ancherythroculter nigrocauda (assembly GCA_036281575.1). Taxonomy (NCBI): domain Eukaryota; kingdom Metazoa; phylum Chordata; class Actinopteri; order Cypriniformes; family Xenocyprididae; genus Ancherythroculter; species Ancherythroculter nigrocauda. Next base: position 1,433,154 of record VTFQ01000006.1, read on the forward strand.
CTTTACTTGAGGGGGCACAATCATAATTAATTCATTATTAACTAAGCATATACTAACATCAACTAATGGTTTGTTGATGTATACTTATGTCATGACTTTACTTGAGGGGGCACAATCATAATTAACTCACTGTTAACTACTTACCAAATTCAGCTCATGATTATCATTAACTTACTATCAAATACACATGTACTAACACAACTATATAAGGATTCAGCCCAGTTAAGTGATGTTGTGTGACTTTTCAAAAAGTCAGAGAATGGAGGTACAGTATGATCACGGCCTGCGTCTGGATGGAGAGTGAACTTCTGAATCTGATCCCAGCAAACGTTCCCTGACCTTAGTTCATGTTTGGTTATTTTTTTGGGAACCGATTCCTCAGGAACTGATGTAAGTCACAGTAGTTTAGTTTGATAGGAAAGAATATCACAAAACAGATTAAGACCTTTTAAGATAAATAGTGTATTTAGTATTTTATATGTTTGATAAGGAGGATAAGTGAAAATAATGGCAAACTAATCCTGTGCCTTTCAGTGATGTTTATAATGAAGCTGCTGATGTCAGTAGTTTAAATTCTGACAATAATAAATTGTTTAAATTTATTTCAAAGTCCAAATATGTATTATTTCTTCTTATAGAGACTGTTTGATTTAGTTTACCCTAAATGTTAATTAATGCATTAATTATCAAACATGTATTAACGCATAGTTAAGGCTTCTGTTTTCATGCATGAATCCTTATGACTCCTGTCGTAGTTAAGGATCACTCTTCATTAGTTCATATCTTAACTAATCTTGAGTTCATGTTGAAGTAACTATTAACTCAGGTATTAGTTCATGGTTATTCATGTACTGTTATTGTAAAGTGTTACCGAATTACTTTTATATAACAGTAATCTATAATGTATAACAAGTAATCTATAATGTATTACCGTTGGGAAGTAACTTGCACAACACTGTCTGAAACTCAGAGTTTGTTCAACTAGCTTCATGCAACAGGCCACCAGTGTCTTTAATTGTTTTCCCAAATTCTGTGCATCTAGCTGATCTAACATGTTAATAACCCCAAACAAAAGAACATATGGCACTGTGGCTGCCGCCATGTTTCATGGAACTCTTATGACTTTTCAGTTTATGTGCAATACACGGACATACGTAATCAAATTCTATGACAAGATTCCGATCTACTAAGACACGTAGGGAAATATGTGACGCAGATATTATAAAACCATTCAAGTACAACATAAATTCTTTGTTTATTATATCAGTAGTTAAGAGTAAAATACTTGTTAAAAGAGTTGTTTTTAAAATATTCACAAGTCTTTTGTGTTGAGTCAAGTCTGAAGTCTATTAAAATGTGACTCGAGTCTGAGTCACTAACTTGAGTGCCCATCTCTGATGTATATATGAGAGGTGATTATATCCAGAGAGAATGCAAGTTTGTGTTTTTATTTGTTATCTTTATTACTATATTCATTTTTAATTCAGAGTACAGATTTAAACTATTCACTATAGACAGTGCTTAAAGTTATTAGACATCTGATACCCAGGTTTGTGCCACAGGTTCATCAGTTTAGCATCAGTATTGGTGCTAAAATCATTTTTCATGTTTCTGTAATGGTTCCACCAGTATGTGTAAGCTCTTTACAGCAGTAGTGTTTTTTGTTGTTGTTGTTGTTGTTTTTTTAATATATATAAAATAAAAATTAATAAAATTTGGATTTTTATCTGATTTATCGAAAAAATAATAGGTCAACTAATCAATCATCAAAATAATCGTTAGTTGCAGCCCTACCCAGGGTTATACCATCGGTTTGATTTCATTTTCCTCCCTCATAAAGCTGTTTTGGTAATCAGTGAGCTCAATCTATAGAAGAACTAAAATAACAGCATTTATTTGGTGTGGAGATTGAGTGTTTGGTTTATTCTGTGTTGCAGGTTCAGACACAATGACAGGCATTATTCCCAAGAGCAAAGCAAAAGGCACTGACATCTGTGCAGAGGGCAAATACCATTATATAATCCGCTCTGATCTCGGCTGCTATATGCAGACAATTGATGTAAAAGAAGGTTTAGACATCTCTATTTTCAATCTGCACCCTGCCTGCAAAGATGGAGACCATTACCTTGGTAGTAAAGATGGCTCCTTTTTCATCATCAAGGGCAATGATTTCCGCAGAGTTAACAACCTGACGACAGACAGCTGTGCTCAAGTTTGGAGCCTTCATCCCAACTGCCAGGGTGGAGACCACTACCTCTCAACCTCTGGCAAACATTACATCATCTTCAAAGCAAAAGGCACTTATTGAGTAACAAATGATTTGCATCAAGACACAAATAGTGCAGAATACAAGCTGCACCCAGAGTGCCAAAATGGTCTCTATTACTGGGGCATGCCAAACCACTGCTACGTCCTCAAGCCAGCCTCAGAGTGGGGAGTTGAGTTCTGCGGCAGTACCGACCTCAGCAAAGATAAGTTCTTTGGTGTCTATTCCGTTCATCCCAATGTTCTTAACTTCCTCCCTGGTGGTCTGTCAGTAACTAAAGGTCCAGCCTTTGGCATTTGGGAGAATATTAAAACTATATCTAATGACAGCAATACACCAGTGACATGGGCAAAGAAAATCAATAAAAAGGTTGGATACAATAAGGAGAAGATGACCCAGATCACACACAACTGGAAGATAGCCGCGTCAGCCTCGATTGAATCTGGAGCCCTTGCAAAGTTAATTGCGAAGTGCCAGTTCTCCCTTTCTGCAGAATATGGAGGTTCACATGTCAGCACTGAAAATGAAAGCTGGAACGAAATGACTGAAGTGGAAGAACAACTCACATTTGAGCTGAAGCCAAACGAGCGTTTATATCTGTGGCAGTACAAACTGGGTCTTGGTGAAGAACCGGTGTTGTTCTGCCGTGATTTAAAGATTGACGATGAGCCAAACCCTCCAACTGAAGTCCCGCTGCCACCTGCACAATCATGAAAACACATCAGGATGCTTTTGCTGCGTTCTTTATAACTAAATTATAACTTCTCAAGTAATTATTTAGATATCTGCATATGTTGCTTAAAATGAGGCTGGAATTGTTTAATATAGCAAAAAGATTTTTCAGTGACAGTCAATGTAACTACAAATGACAACACTCAGGATCAGTTTAATAATTAGTTTACAGGTTTTTTTTTTCAACTGCTTACACACAAAATTCTTACTTGTCACAAAATTTCTAAAAAAACCTGACTCTCAAACACCAGAACCACACACCAAATCTGCAGAACCATACACTTAATTCTCAGCCTTCGACTCAGTTTTCAATTTCATAAAACGCTTTTTGCAAAACACAACACACAATTCTCTATGTAACACACAAAAAATCTAACAGGAAGTAGGTTATCTTGATTTCCTTTTTCAAACACAACCATTGTTTCTGTCCAACTACACACGTATACTGAACACACATTGATGTATATTTCTTTTCTTTCATACTGTGTAATACTGTATTCACAACTACAAATGCTTACATTAAAAAAGAGAAATAGTTTGTTTTTTTGCGTGTTTATCGTGAATTTTTCAACATCTCTCTGCCAATTACTTTCAGTCTTGTACAGAAATGTACAAAGGAGCTCATGAAAGACAAGCTTTAGGTTTTGAATAACTGTGTGTATATGATCCAAAAATAGAATATTATGGCAAAGGTGTTTGCAATGTAAGACAAATGTTTGCTTTTGGGATGTGTTTGTGATATTTTGAATGCAGTGCTTCATTTTGCAAGAGATGTGAGGCATTTTGCATTTTGTGTGTGCAATTCTTGGATTTGTGTGTAAAGCTTTTAAAAAAAAAGAAGCAAAGTTTTGAAAACATGTGTACGCAGTTTTTTTACGATTGCTTAAGCACAATTTTAAAAACAAGGCTCATTTTGTCAAAACACTACACACAATTCACAGATCCACACACACTAGTAGCAGAACACCTCAGTTCTTTTGCAAAATGAAACACTTCATTCAAAACATTACATTCTTTTACAGTTTTTTTCAATTGCTAACAAGCATTTAGCAATACTGAAAGTACTTTTTCTAAATTCTTAACTGTCACAGATCCCTTGTCTCCTGGACTCCATTTCCCAAGATCCTCCTGTCTCCACACCTGCACTCACTTCCTCGTCATCTCCCCATCAGCACTCATCATCTGCACCTAGACTTGATCACTCGCACTCCCTATATATATATGGACTCACTCCCTTCACTCCATGTCTGATCTTGATGTTGTTTGGTATATGTGTTTAGTGCTTTTCTCCTTTGGTTATTAAAGTACCCGTTATTTGTGGAAATCCATTCACGTCTCATCTCTACAGCACAGCACATGTAACAGAAGATCAGACCAAGACCGTTGGATTTCTACACTGTAAGGATGGGTCTTTTCCTTGTTCCGATGCTCCCTAAAAGCCGCCGACACAAGCTCTCAGTGGAGGACCGCTTATGGACTATTCAGCAGGGCGACTGTCCGCTGGACAGATATGTGGAGGAATTTGCTGAGCTGTCTTCTAAGGTGAGTTGGCCAGATGCAATTTTGAATTCTTGCTTTCTGAGGGGTCTGGACGAGGATACAATCCGCTATTGTGAACCTGAGTGTCTCTATTCCTTATTCGAATCTATTAATCTGGTTCTGTTCCTCAATGGCTCCGAGTTTGAAATTGAAGAGGTTCATAAGCGATTGTATTTTCCTCATCCAGCTCCCTCAGAAGCAACGGTGGCCTAGCCAGCTCACCAGCCACCAATTTCCTCCACTTATCGCTCCAGTGGGCATTCCCCGATAACCCTGTCTGACTCCAGACCCAAGCCGCCCAAGCAGAAGTCCAACGCGAGGTCCAGATGGCCAAGAGGAGCGGCCGGTGCCTCACCAGTGTCTTCAACAGAGCCTGCTGCCGAGCAATCCAAGCCTCCTGTGAAGCCTGCCGCCGAGCAGCCCAAGCTTCCAGAAAAACAGTTCTCCAAGCCTGAACAGCAGAGTCTATCGGCGCACACTACAGTGCCCTTGGGGATTTTAATCGAGTATGAGGGCATGTCCTGGACCCCATCTCCAGACCCCTCTCCAGCCATCCACGAGCCCGCTCCAACAACCGAAGATCCCGTTCCAGCCCGCCTATTAGTTCCTGCCCACACATCCCTTCCTACCACCAGGGGTAATTTTCTTGGGGGAATCCCTGGTGGTAGGAATTTGTATTTGTGGAAATCTGTTTTCAACACATACTAACTCTATCAAAACACCACAAACCTGATTCAAAATCGAGTCGTTCTGTCAAACACCAGCACTAGTTTTCTATCCAACATGAACATATAGTCAATCAAAGCGCAATGACTGTCAAAATATTAACAGTTGATGACATTATGAAAACTGCATTACTTGTTTCAGTTCTACCTGCAGAAAATATGAAATCCATTGTTTTTAAAATTTAATTTTCATTTTACTGCCATAAAAGTAGAATGTTTACATGTAAGCCAGTGAGTGTTGACTGTGTGCATTCCTGGCAACATGGCAACTATCTAAAAGTGAATGAGTCATTACATTATAGTTGGGGCTCCTTTTGCCTGAATTACTGCAGCAATGCGGCGTGGCATGGAGTCGATCAGTCTGTGGCACTGCTCAGGTGTTATGAGAGCCCAGGTTGCTCTGATAGTGGCCTTCAGCTCTTCTGCATTGTTGGGTCTGGCATATTGCATCTTCCTCTTCACAATACCCCATAGATTTTCTATGGGGTTAAGGTCAGGTGAGTTTGCTGGCCAATTAAGAACAGGGATAGCATGGTCCTTAAACCAGGTACTGGTAGCTTTGGCACTGTGTGCAGGTGCCAAGTCCTGTTGGAAAATGAAATCTGCATCTCCATAAAGCGTGTCAGCAGAAGGAAGCATGAAGTGCTCTAAAACTTCCTGGTATATGGCTGTGTTGACCTTGGACCTCAGAAAACACAGTGGACCAACACCAGCAGATGACATGGCACCCCAAACCATCACTGACTGTGGAAACTTTACACTGGACCTCAAGCAACGTGGATTGTGTGCCTCTCCTCTCTTCCTCCAGACTCTGGGACTCTTATTTCTAAAGGAAATGCAAAATTTACTTTCATCAGAGAACATAACTTTAGACCACTCAGCAGCAGTCCAGTCCTTTTTGTCTTTAGCCCAGGCAAGACGCTTCTGACGCTGTCTGTTGTTCAAGAGTGGCTTGACACAAGGAATGCGACAGCTGAAACCCATGTCTTGCATATGTCTGTGCGTAGTGGTTCTTGAAGCACTGACTCCAGCTGCAGTCCACTCTTTGTGAATCTCCCTCACATCTTTGAATGGGTTTTGTTTCACAATCCTCTCCAGGGTGCGGTTATCCCTATTGCTTGTACACTTTTTTTTCTACCACATCTTTTCCTTCCCTTCGCCTCTCTATTAATGTGCTTGGACACAGAGCTCTGTGAAATCTCTTTCTGGGGGTGGGGTGTGGTGTTGATGGTGCTCTCATAGAGGGTGGGATGGTGTGATGGTGTCCCCTTGGTAAATAGTACCCTGTGCAGACCATATATATGGAACAGTGGTAGTGGAATCATTGTAGTAAACGCTTCACATGGAGCTTTTACTGAAATGAAAACATGAAATTGCTGCTATATTGATCAACAACAAATCCAACATACATACATGGCCTTTGGTTATTTTTTTCTTGCAATTGTGAGTTTATCTCATAATTCTGACTTTTTTTCTCAGAATTGTGATATATAAACTATAGGCATTGAGAGAAAAAAAAGTCAGAATTGTGAGATAAAAAGACACAATTACCTTTTTATTTTTATTCATGGCAGAGATAAGCTTTCATAAGTTCCATATGTGTAAGGAGGAAACTATAGAGATGCACAATCCAGCACACATTCCTCCTCCTATCCCATACCTCTTCTTCTCCCTTGTCCTGATCCAACTTCTCCTCTTCTCCTTCATCTATTCCTCTCCCTCACCCAGACATTATTTCCTCTCTGCTCCTCTGTGTTGTTCTTCATCCACACTGAACAAATACGATTCAAAGAGTCCCATTTTACTGTGTTGTCCATGTAATGAAAATAAATTCAAGAACTTTTTTTGGTTAAAAATCCATTTTTGAGCAAGTACATAACCAGCCAGTGTTCAAAACTATCTAATTTTCTTGTCTCGATTCACAACGGTAAGCTTGTAATAATGTTTTATAATAAGAGCGACATGGTGGATTTCCGCAGGAAATTTGAGCATGCAGCAGTTCATCTGTGCGTCATTACGTCAAGTCCGTAAACAGAAAGGAAGGAGTCCAGGCTAGTCAGTTTTATCACATGAGGACGCTGCTGGTAGCGGATCATTTATAGCCTTTTCTCACAGCAGCTGAAATAAGTAAACTTGTTATTTTGATGGCAGATTGTAACCCAGAAAGATCCAAATGACAATCATCAGTGACAACTGGAGATTCACCCGTAGTCAAAAGCAAAAGAATTTGGACTGTGGAGTGGCTACAGAAATTGAAATCTACAGGTAACGCTAGCAGCAAATGTTAGCAACTGAAAAAAACTGTAACAAAACTCAACTTTGACACCGTATGGAACACACATGGTTCATACATTCTGATTCTGTTTGATTCATTCACACACTGCTGTGCTCAATCTTAAACACTTGTAACCTTTATACTTTTCTAATGAAATAGTCTGGGTTTGATTTTTTTCAGAGATATTTTATTCAGAGAGTAAAGTACATGAATATATTGACAAAAAACAAACAAACAAACAAAAAACAAAAAACAAAAACACAAGATCAGTACTGTACATTGATGAAAATATTTATTTCTCACCACACTGTAAAACCATTCAATACCTCCATGCCTTTCCAAAGGTTACATTTTGCACTGAAAATCAGAACATGTTCTAAATACAATATAGTACACAAACAAAAACATTTGTGGAGACAAAACAAAAGCATGATTTTAAATTAAAAAAAAGAGAAAAAACACCTAAGCATCATCTCTTGGCCTAGCTGGATATGGCCATACACTTCATCCACATCACAGGTGATGTCCTCTCTCACAAGACAGCGAGGGAAGAATCTTCTTGAATGGCGAATCCATCCTTGCACAGACCCTGCATCAGTTCGGTCAGGTCTTCTCCATGGCTTGAATGAGGGATATCCTGACATAGGGCTGGAGATCGTAAACCTTCCACTGCCATGCCAAAAAAACCCCAAACAAAAACAAAACAAAAACTCCTCAGTGGGTTTATGAAAGGGACAGTATGGTGGATGTATTGGAGTGAAAATTGTGCATGCTAATGAAACCAGTTTTGGACCAGAGCAGATAGGTGGAAATTTACATTGTCCCATATGACAGTGTATCTCATCTGCTCTACATCCATTTGGTCTATTGAATTAAATTAAACAATAGCCTACCTGATATTCAAACTGTGAGCAAATTATTAAAAAAGGTAAAGGTCATAATTATAAAACTTCCTTATGATTATTTTTTGCAACTCAAAACACATTTCCTGTAAACTTTTATCTAGGCCAATACTATTTTTATACTATACAAGAAGGAAACACTGTTCATTGAATTTAATCATAACACAACATAGGATTCAACAAAAATATACTAAAGTAGTATTTTAAAATAGTCATTTTATTTGCAAATTGCTCATTTACAGTTTTTTTTTTCAGTTGCTAACATGCTTTTGTCCAATCTTTAGTCACATTTTCAAAACTCTAAACACATTTAGCAGAACATCCGTCATTGTGGCCACACCATTAACACAATTCATGTTGTTTTCACACAAAATGCAGTCAATTAACACGTTTCTAAAATGCTTACATTTTCTTTTCATATAAGCTTACCCCAAACCAAAATCATGGGTCTTTCTCATCTTATTTGCAAATGCTTAAACACAGCAAGTCAGAAATGAAGATCCAATGTTCCAATCATTAAATATAGGATATTGCAACAACAGAAGTACTGGAAAAGTAAATATAAAACAAATACTGAAACAATTGATAAGTATTTTTAACTGATCACTGAAATATTGAGAAATAGCAGATTTCAATCTCAGTTGGCGACACAGTCAGGTGTAAAGCTTGTCTACTCTTTCGCTACACGCTCAAAAGTAAGTACTTTTTGTTCACAGAAAGAGTACATACTTTTAGGGCGTAGTATAAGTAGGCGAATTGGGACGCAGCATCAGTACATACTCATTGAGTAGGCGGTTTCGGACGCAGCCAGGAACTGTGCTCGTGCTGCCATCCAGTGGCGTTCACGAGACCTGCGCCGCGCCTCCGTGGCGTCATCAGCGCGCGCCGGCCGGGCACGAGGAGCAGCGCATGTTGAGCTGACGCGTCGCGTGTGAGCAGCAGCAGCACGTGAAGATCAGCAGAGATGGAATCGACACAAAAACCAGAAATCATCTTTGCCATAAAGCTCGCGTCCAACGAGAAGCCCGTGAGGAGCAAAGCCTTACTGAAGCTGCGGAAGTACATCCGTGCGCGCTCTGGCAGAGAGGAGGGTAATTAATGATGATTACACTGATTAACTTCACCAGAGCTGTGTCACAGTATAATGTGCTCTTTCAGGGGATGTAAACAGCGTGTGAAGTGCACTAGGTAGTGTGGTTCAGATAGTGAGCAGGTCTGATCTGGTTTCAGGTGGTTTTGGAGAGGATGAGCTGCTGAAGATCTGGAAGGGGCTGTTCTACTGTATGTGGATGCAGGACATGCCACTGCTGCAGGTGAGGAGGAGGATGATGGACACACACACACACACACACACACACACACACTCACTGCTCATCATAACCTCCTCATGTTTTGGGGTTTCAGGAGGAACTGTCGACGAAGATCTCCGGGCTCCTCCACAGCTTTCAGACCGCAGACAGCCGTGAGTCTGGATCATCCGTGAAGTCTGAAGTTTATTTATGTGTCTGCTTATCAATACTGTGACTTCATTAATGCAGAAAGAACACATAAAGTTATGGAAACAGATGTACACGTGACACATGATGATAGAGCGCCTCCAGAGATGTCAGAGTAACGGATAATAAAGAGTCCTCTCTGACAGAGACTGATTCAGATGTGTTTGTGTCATCTGCTCATGTCTCTGGGAGCTGAATCAGTGTTCGTACAGTATATATCAGATGTTTGTGTGATGCTCATGTTCAGTTTTCTGGTGTTCACGGATTCTCCTCTCGTTCGACCGCAGAGCTCCTGTACTTCAAGACGTTTCTTCAAACCATGAAGAGGGAGTGGAACGGCATCGACCGGCTCCGAATGGACAAGTTCTACCAGGTCAGGCTCAATGTGCTGCAGTTCTGCTGTGTTTGTGCCATTCTTCACATTTAAGCAGTGTAAATAACATCTGTGTTCTTCCTCCATGTTAGCTCGTCCGCTTCGTTTTCCGAGAAGCGTTTGAGATGCTGAAGAGGCGGAGCTGGGAGTCCAGGTAACTGATTTTCCTGTGCGGGTGTTTAACATTGTGTATGCTTTTGTTTTCTGGAGTAAAAGGAAGTCTGTTCTCGATTGCATAAAGCAGCTTAAGCGTAATGTACTTTAGCATAACGTGTGTTTAGTAACTTCACCATTAGTGTTAGACGGAGCGATATGATAAGCATTTTATTTTAAGCGTTTATTCACATAAACACTGATCGAATTACATACATGGCATACCCTATCTGTGTTAATAAATATCGTGTCCGTGGCAACAATATAATTTTCTTCAAAGACTTCATATGCCACAGCCTTCAGTCATTCCCATAAGGCTCAGCGCTGCAGATGATTTCTGCTGGCCCGGTTGGGTTCAGATTTACTTGATCTGACAAAATGTTCCCTGGCCCAACAACATCAAAATTAATAAAGAAAAGAAAATGGGACCCTAAAATATTAGTTATTAGTTATTATTTTCATTGTTTTTGCTACATATTAAAGGATTAGTTCACTTTCTAATTAAAATTTCCTGATAATTTACTCACCCCCATGTCATCTAAGATGTTCATGTCTTTCTTTCTTCAGTCGAAAAGAAATGAAGGTTTTTGAGGAAAACATTCCAGGATTATTCTCCATATAGTTAACCAATGTGTAATATTAGAAAGGTAATAAAAACATCATCAAAGTAGTCCATGTGACATCAGAGGGTTAGTTAGAAGTTTTTGAAGCATCGAAAATACATTTTGGAACGACATTAGGGTGAGTCATTAATGACATAATATTCATTTTTGGGTGAACTAACCCTTTAAATGACATAAATATAAAAGATATTCAGGGTAATTTTTGCCCCTTTTCTTTAATTCTGGGTCATTTTAAAGGCATTTTAATAGACTAAATCACGCAGTGAAAGCGCACACTCTAAATATGCACACGCACCAGTCTAACCTATTAGACTACGTCACGTAGGTCATGTGTGCGCTCAATGAGTGTGTTTTTGTTTGGTTTTTGTAAAGTGAGGGACATACGTTAAATCAACAATTACGATATCATAGATGATATATATCGCACACCCGACAGCACCGGCCCGATCGGACAGGTGACCGTTCCGTCTACTGTCCCGAGCGTCGTTCACACTGGCCCCGGGCCATCAGCAGTCCTTACTGTCGAGCCCTGAATGTGTAAAAAGTTAATGAATTAAGTTGTTTGTTTTATGATTTAAACTGATTAGACATGCTTTTTGATTATTATTATTCTGATATTGTGAGTTTACATCCGTCTACTTTCTCAACCCCATAATGAAAAGCTGAAGAACTTGACCTGGAATATATTTTCACTCCTCTGTGTGTGTGTGTGTGTGTGTGTGTGTTCAGTGTGGTGAGTGAGTTCCTGCAGATCTTCTCGGCTCAGCTCCTGCAGAGCTCCAGTGCCGCTCCGGCCGGACTCACTCTCCATGTGCTGGAGCTCTACACCACTGAACTGGCCCGCGTCGGCGCTGCACAGGTAACACGGGGGGATTGATCAAGTCTGAAATCATCTTCTCAATGTGTCGCATGTGATTTTCACATCTAATTAGTGTTCATATCCATTTGTAGTTGTGATGCATGTAACCCTCTTCATCTGAACAGTCAGAAGTACCTTATTTATCATCATTTAGTCTCCCTTATGATGTTTTAAACCCACAAATAAAATCCATTTAACAAAAATTTTCAAGCTTTAAAGTTCATAAAGGGATGGTAAAACTACTCCATATGAAGCGCTTTAATCAAAGTCTTCACCGGTCAGAGCCGATCCATTTCAGGAAGTTGTTCTGTATCTTCATCATTCCTTCTGATGTTCATTCATGTTTATTTGCTGCTGTAACTAGTAGTAAAGAGGAAGAGATGATCGCTTCAACTACAGCGATCTGTCACACCACACAAAAACTGTTTAAACACATTTTATTACTCTCAAGTTTGAGTATAAATGTGTCTGATCTCTCATTTTCTCCTCCAGCTGACTGCAGAGCAGAACCTGACCTTCATTGAGCCGTTCTGCAAGGCCATGGCCAAGACCAAAGAGTACGACCTTCAGTCCCTCATCAGTTGATCTATACACCACTGTGATATGATGCTTGATGATCATTTGTCTTTCTCACGCCTGCTCTTCAGTCGGGTCCTGCTGAAGGCCATCGGCGGCAGTGTCTTCAACACCATTGTCGATCAGGTTCCCTTCGCCATCGAGGATCTGCTCCGAGAGATTCGTCAGGGTGACGGGGAAGAACTGGACGCTAGTGACGGATCTGATGACCAACAGGACAACGAAGAGCTGAAGACTGAATCCAGCTCTAAAAAGAAAACTGAAGGTGCACAGGATCATGGTGGGTAGATTGACTAAACATGATCAACTCTGATACCGCAGCAAAAACTGTTTTAAATATTATTGTGGGATTCAATAGATAATAGAAAGATCTTAGCAAACATCTAAAATGTGATTTTTTTATCTGTTTTATCAAACGATACAATTTATCGTACATGTCTGGCCTGAAACACTTTGCTTGTCACACAGTCTGTCTTGTCTTGAAGACATCAAACGATCTGTCAAGAAATGATCTTAAAAGATTCAAAAGACTGTACATTGTATGGCAGGTTTAAGGGAAGCCTATAGAAGGAGAACAAGAGAGGACCTATGACAGAAACTTGAGGCACTCCATACTTTGTTTTTGTTACATTTCAGTTCTTCATTTACAATTAACATGTAGTGACAGTCAAACAAGTAGGATCTGAACAAGGCCAATGCTTGACAGATCTCTTCATTTTTCAGTTTCTTAAAATTGAATCATTTAGTTTGAGTTTTAACCCTTTACACTTAGACATGCATGAAACCAGTTGTTACAGTGTCATCTTGATGGCCTCGGGGTGCATTCTGGGAAAAATAAGTAAAAAAATATATATATTCAAATTGATTGTCATGTGATTTGATTGAAATGTTTTGTTTTTGTTGATGGTGTCAGAATCTGAGAAGGACTGTGATGAAGATATCACTTCACTTCCAGACGACATTGATAGTATGGATGATGCAGATGATGCATGTGGACCAGTTCTTCAGGTGTGTTTCGTAGTCTTTTCTCGAGGAAGGAATATATTTAATTGTATATCATGGTGAAAGTGGTGAAACCCAATTAAAGGACAGGAGGCACATAAATGTGGTGTAATTGTCTTGTACACTCATGGTAGCAGAGTTGTCTGCTATTGTTTTTGAACACTTATTCAGTAATGAATGGATGATCAGTAACTTGTGACCTGTGTGTGTTTGTCTGTGCTGTCTTTAGAGATGAACACTCTTGAATTGCTTTCAGAGGTTTTCTGGTTGTTGATGTAAATAATTGTTTTTTTCTTGTACAGTTTGACTATGGTGCAATAGCTGACAGGCTTTTTGAGCAGGCCAGTCACTCAAATATACCCAGCTTTAACCGATCCAAGATTTACAAGTTTGTCAAAACGTAAGTCATTTTGTTGTTTAACTTTAAAAAAAGCAATGGACATAAGTCAAAGTGGTCAGTTTTGTTTTAAAATCTCTCTTTTAATCTCTTTCCCCGTGGGATGAAGTTTCCGAGACTTGAGTGAAGGTAAACTCTCTTAATATCACAAAACCTTTAGTGAAAAGATTAGTCTTTCTGGGACTGTCATCATTGTTTTGTGTGGCGTCTTTGTTTAGGCGCGTTCCCTCAGGATGAAGTGGAGGAAGTGTCCACTGATGAAGATGACTTTGACGACAGCAGACGGAGAAAAAAGAGAAGGAAAAAAAACAAAGGCCAGAAAGAACAGGAGTCACTGAAGAAATCCAAAGGTTTGTCTTTTGTTTAGTGGTCATCTTATAATGGATTTTTATTTACTTATTTTTTAAATGAGCCAATGTCGATATCAACTGAGCAGTGTGGCTAATTATAGAATAATGGTAATATTTTTATATAGGAAGTATTGTGTTGACAAAATTGTCAAGATAAAAAAACATTTGGATTAGTTTGGATTACACTCATAGTAAAGTGCATGAGAATCAGTGTCCATGTTACATATACTTAATATTGTAAAAACAGGAATTTTTCATAATTACAAGCAACTAATCCTAAACCCATAGTAAGTACATGTTAATTTAAATTACTGCAGTGTTTATTAGTTTCTGAAGTGTCAGTTTCCAACAGGTCAGTCGGAGACAACAGCTGACGCTGACACATCCGAGGACACAAAACAAAAAAACAAGAAAGGTAAGAAGAAGAAGAGAAAGAACAGAAGTTTGAAGAGTGTTGAGGGAGAGACGGATCAGCCGACGGATGCACAAACACCGGCCGAGCCCTCGAACCCTTCAGAGGTCAGAGGAGAGACGCAGGACTCGGAGACAGCCGAGTCTGAAAACAAGCCTGACGAACAACAGAATGGTCTTGGCCTTAAACTGCTAAAGAAGAAACGGAGGAAGAAGACAGTAGCTGAGGACTCTGAGATGGGAATCGGCTCTACATCAGCTGAGGTCGTTACTTCTGCTCCCATGAAGAAAAAGAAAAAACTGCTGAAAAAGGCGAAAGACGTTGGTGAAGGAGAAAAGGAGCATGACGGACAAGCAGAAGTTTCTGCGCTAACATGCTCTACTTCAGCCAGCGTGGAGGAGCCGTCAGCGGTCACTCCGTCAGAGAAGAGGAGCGCTGGAAAAAACGCAGAAGTCAAAGAACAGCAGGATTCACAGGAGACGGGCTCCTCTAAAGCCTTGAGAAAAACACTGATGAAGAAGAAGAAGAAACAGAAGGACACAGCTGTAGATGTTCCAGAGCCAAACACCAATGGAGAAGCTCATCAGGAGGTTGAGAGCGTTCACACTGAAGAGCAGCCAGATGGTCCTACAGAACCGACGACTGGGAACATGAGAGCGAAGAAGAAGAGGAAGCAGAAATCAGAAGAATCCGCTGACCAGATCAAACCGAAGAAGCTGAAGGTAAATGGACACGCCGGCAAGACGAGCGTCAAGAGACCGAAAGTCCTCAGTGTAAGTCTGTCAGGCTCTGACACGTTTGCCCTGTTAAACCATCAGAGTCACTGAACGCTTACCTTCCCTCTCATTAGGCTGAAGGAGCGTCGCTTCCTGTCAACGCTGAAAATGAGATGAAGCAGAAGCAGTTTGTGCTCCGTCAGAAGAAAGCTCCCGCTCCCATCTTCTGTAAAGCTGCAGGCCGCAACACACGCAAGCTCAGTAAGAAGGTACAGACCGTCACTTCCTGCTCACATGCACACTGCTGACAGATATCCTCCGACTGAGAGAGCTGGAGTCAGGAAACAAACATTCCCCACGGGTCCATAAAACGTAGAAAAATATCTTAAATGCTATAGGAAAGTCATAATAACAAGATCTTAAATTTGGGGACGTAAAACCAGAAATTGCGGTATGACTTAATGCGATTATTAAACTTCAAATGTAGGGCTGTGTGTTGCCAACAATCTGCCGATACGACACGTATCACGATACAGGGGTTACGATACGATATATTGTGATATTTCTAGTTTTTTAGAAAGAGAATCTAATTTTAGAAAAAACACTGTCATAAAGAACACCACCATATGCTTAAAACCTGACAAAAACTTTTCTATTTTATGTAATCAAGACCATATAATTTGTATTTATATCACTGTTTTGTGCACTCTTAAGGGAAAATAGTAAAGTGACTGCAGGATTCTTTAGGTGTATGTTTTTAAGGTTCACATTATTTTTAATTTCTAAAGTATTTAACAACATAAAGTCATAGTCCATTCCATGACTGCATTTTTTTTTCATATTTAATACTGTAAAGCTGCTTGCTTTAAAGGTGCCCTTGATTCAAAAATTGAATTTACCTCGGCATAGTTAAATAACAAGAGTTCAGTACATGGAAAAGACATACAGTGAGTCTCAAACTCCATTGTTTCCTCCTTCTTTTATAAATCTCATTTGTTTAAAAGACTTCCGGAAAACACTTGGATTTCAACATAACACCGACTGTTACGTAACAGTCGGGGGCTCCACCCCAATATTTGCATAATGCCAGTGTTCAAATGCATTACACAAGGACAGCCAGTAACGTCTGGATCTGCACAGATGAATCATCAGACTAGGTAAGCAAGAACAACAGCGAAAAATGACAGATGGAGCAATAATAACTGACATGATCCATGATATCATGATATTTTTAGTTATATTTGTAAATTGACTTTCTAAATGTTTCGTTAGCATGTTGCTAATGTAGGCTACTGTTGGTTAAAGTTACACCGTTTATTACTGTATTCACGGAGACAAGAGCGTTGCTATTTTCATTTTTAAACACTTGCAGTCTGTATAATTCATAAACACAACTTCATTCTTTATAAATCTCTCCAACAGTGTAGCATTAGCCGTTAGCCATGGAACCCAGCCTCAAACTCACTCAAAATAAAACGTTGACATCCAAATAAATACTTTACTCACATAATTCGAAGCATGCATACAGCATGCATGACGAACATCTTGTAAAGATCCATTTGAGGGTTATATTAGTTGTGTGAACTTTGTAAATGCGCTGTAATATAGTCAACAACTCATGTGGCAGGGAACACGCTCGCTCTTAAAGGGGCGGCGTCAGTGAAAATCAGTGCATTGTTAATGATGCCCCAAAATAGGCAGTTAAAAAAATTAATATAAAAAAAACTATGGGGTATTTTGAGCTGAAACTTCACAGACACATTCAGGAGACACCTTAGACTTATATTACATCTTTTAAAAACATGTTCAAGGGGACCTTTAAAGCAATCTATTATATAAAGTGCTATTTAAATAAATGTGCCTTCACTGAAGTGCTGAAGTGCAAACGTATCCACATTCAGTTAAATGTCGCTATTTACATCTTGCCTCACTCTCTTTCTGTGTTAAACTGACACTTCGCACTGGAATTCATGCTCTGCCTCTGCTTCACTAAACCCTTTGATTTGATCGGCCATCTCAATCATTTTGACATTGACGAGCGCTGTTAGACCGCTGAGACAGACCAGACTAAAAATGTAACTTTTAAATCTTTTTGTCATCCTAACAACATACAGAGTGCTGTGTAATGGAGTGCAGCAGAGCAGTGCAATAATTTAAAATATTGGGGGGACAGTTTGGCCTATTCCACATATTTGGCAGGGAGTTGTTTTCCTCAATGTCTGTGGTGGTAACCGCCCTGCTGTTTATATCATACGTGCTAACTCGAAAAATAAGTTAGATGGCATGTTCTTTTCAGATTACATCCATATAATGCCTAATAAAGTAGTGTTCAGCGCAGAGCTGCTTAGTTTACAGATGGAACCGGGGTAACCGCTGTATTTCTGCTGTTTCATAAATGCCATCTACTGTCAGTTCATTCAGTGCGTCTGCTGTTTTTGTTCAGATTAATGCGAAAACCGACCCATATTTTTACACTCACTGTTGTAAAAGTTAACTCCGATGCTGCCATTTTTTCCGGATCGGGTATCGGCCGGAGTGGACCGATCCAAATCCGATACTGTGCGTGTACTATTCTGTGTTATTGTTAAGCTCCACAAAAGGCACAAAAACATTAAAAAGCACCATAAAGTTTCTGTGCACTATATTCCAAGTGTTCTGAAGCCATTCCATAGTTTAATTTAACGACTTAAATATTCATCTGTATCTCAAATTAAAGTTCACTAAATGCCTCCCTTCGCTGCAGCTGTCAGTCATTCTCCATTCAGCATTCAGACTGCGTGTTGCGTTCGGTTTCGACAGTCAGCACAATGAAACTCTCTCCAAGATGAATCAATGTTTCTATTATTATACTTCATCTGTAGACAACGATACCGGTAATACAATACGCATCAATATATCTTCACTTTGTGCTTTGGACTTTTCACTGCGGAGCGCTGCGACTCCATGATGCTTCAAGCGCATCATTCTGCACATGGGATGCGCATAAGCGCTTTGTGCCGCTCTATATGGGCGCCGTTCATATTATAATACTTTTGCACAATGAACGATTGTTAATAGCATTTTTTTGTTCTGTCCTATCTATCATATGTTGCTGCATCATTTTAATTTTTATATTTTAAAGGTGTCCTAGAACTTTTTTTTAAAAGATGTAATATAAGTCTAAGGTGTCCCCTGAATGTGTCTGTGAAGTTTCAGCTCAAAATACCCCATAGATTTTTTTTTTTAATTCATTTTTTTAAACTGCCTATTTTGGGGCATCATTATAAATGAGCCGATTCAGGGTGTGTGGCCCTTTAAATGCTCACGCTCCCCGCCCACGGAGCTCGCGCTTGCCTTAAACAACATAAAAAAAGTTCAAACAGCAAATATAACCCTCAAAATGGATCTTTACATAGTGTTCGTCATGCAGCATGTCTAATCGCAAAAGTACAGTGTTTATTTGGATGTTTACGTTTGGTTATGAATGAGTTTGATAGTATGCTCCGTGGCTAACGGCTAATGCTACACTGTTGGAGAGATTTATAAAGAATGAAGTTGTGTTTAAAAATGAAAATGCGACGGCTCATGTCTCCGTGAATACAGTAAGAAACGGAACATGTTGGGAACATGGGCTGGCATTATGCAAATATTGGGGTGTACACCCCTACTGTTACGTAACAGTCGGTGTTTTGTTGAGATTCGCCTGTTCTTCGGAGGTCTTTTAAACGAATCAGATTTATATAAGGAGGAGGAAACAATGGAGTTTGAGACTCACTGTATGTCATTTCCATGTACTGAACTCTTAATTATAAGACATTTAATAGCTTCTGATTTCGTCCACATTTTCATATTTATTCACAAACTTAAGGATAAACAAATCCTAGGCTATGCATTTATTTATATTATGAAAAGAAAGTATTATGAAAAAAAAAATGTTAAAGTCTGCGTCACTTTTCAGTTTTCATCTTGAACACTTTTTGACCATCGTGAGTGAATGTGATCATCTCTTCCTCTTTACTACTTTACAGAAGGAAATAAACATGAATGAAAATCAAAAATGTTGAAAGTTGCAGTAGCTTACCGAAATCTGTATCACGTCAGTTCAATCAGTGTAAACAATGTCATATACCTCAGAAAAGGCATTTGTTGACCATAAACTTATAGTCAGCAGCAAGAAAAATAAAACAAACTATTTAAAACAAAATGGATTAGAAACTTAATTATGTAAGCATAAGTATTACAATATATATAATAAAATGGACAAACTGGGTGCGTGTAATCAAGTGCATCGTTTTCATTTTATTCTGGAGACTGAACTCGCGCTCACCACCAACTGGACAGAGGTGGGAATTACAGTTACAAGCAAATTCAGCCTCAGTAATCTGTCAAAGTGACGGACAGGCTGCAGATTTTTTCCGTCACTGCTAAAAAAATTCCATCAATGACGGAAAAGTTTCGGTTAACGCGACCTTTGAGATTATATATTATATACACGCCTCACTACCGCCGGTGACACTCCACGACCGCGGTGGCGCGGTTGTCATGCCGACCGTCACAGCCCTAAGTGAGGCATACAGTTTATTAGGTAATTTAGCACTTTTCTTATTACTTGAATATCGGATCGGATTGGTATCTGCCGATACTGAATCCCAGGTATCGTATCCGAAGCAAAAAAGGCGGATCGGTGCATCCCTAGTAGATCCCCTGCATTTACCTTGTCTTGATCTTTCTAAAGTTGTCTCTTAATCTTTATTTATTTTTATTGTATTGTTTTTTCCTCCAGATTTTGCTGCCTTCAAAACCTGAAACAAAGAAGGTCACATTTGGTCTCAAGAATAATAAAACCATGGGTATGTATGTGTTCTACAGTGAAAATGAGCTGCTAGTTAATGAATTAAATGAAGTAAGCAGCATTAGAGTTTGTGCTGCATGGATTCTCAGGCTGAGAGGCACTTCTGTCAAATAAATCTGTAAAATCATTGTAATTTTTGAAGAAATACTAAGGTTGAATGTCAGTGTAACTCCATAGTATCCTCAAGTCTAATCCAGAGTATCCTGTTTTCCCATCAGAGATTTCCTGTAACTCGCGGGTCAGTCCGGCCAGTCAGTCCCGTGTGGCCTTTGACCCCAAGAGGACGCCGAAGTCTGGCGTGTTGAAGTCGCCCACATCATCGCCCGCCGTCACGAAAAGAGCCATGGCTGCAGATTTCTTTTAAAATAAAGCTTCCTGTTTTCTTCTTTGTGAAGTTTAATCTATTGAAAGCTCTTTTGAAAAAGAAAATGAGCAAACAAATGCCTAAAGATATATTTTATATTCACTTTTCAAGTGTTCTCGTTTTACTTTTCTTCCTACAGTATGTGTAAATTGAGAGTTTCAACATTTTAACAGTGGCCTTTTTTAGACTGGTTGGATCATTCCATAATTTCATAAAGGTCCTCATAATGAGTGAACAAAGAAGCAGACATATATTTCACTGTAGTTATCTAGTTCTGGGATAATCGGCTCCGGTCCTGGAGGATGACCGTCCCTCAGAGTTCAGCTCCAGTTTTCTAGTAATCCTGAAGTCTGTGGTTGGATTTTTCAGGTGTGTTTTATAAACTGGCCCTCTCGGACTTGTAGTCAACTTTACTCTAGTGAGTAAATCCCAATCTGTCAAGAAACTACTAATGACCCGATGATGATGGAGTTCAGTCACATGCATGAAATCTGACAGCTGCTTTTACATGAATGATGTGATGAAAGTGTTGTCACATGTATATCACAACCCTTCCAGTGTGAGTCAATAAATGATCCTCAGTTTAACTGAATTACATTTTTTTTCTCACATTTACTCTTGATTTTGCAAAACTTGCTGTGCTGTTGTATAAATCAGACACAAGAAGCATTATATTTAGGCTGTGCACACAATTTACACAACTCTTTAAATGAACCAAAACACAAGACTTTCAGTGAGAAAGAACACATGAATAACAGCGCAAACAAACATAGGATCTAGTTCAATGCAAAATAACTTTTGGCAGAATTCACTGTTCTGACACAAAAAATGGGCCAATCATGTGATCCGTGCCGATCTGAGGAGTTTATTTCTGAATGTGCGAGACTTCTGATTCATTAGCTGCTATAGGGAAATAACTAGTAAACGGTAGAAGAATTTGCAATACAAACCAGTGTCTTTATGACTGTGATAATGAAAGACAACAAATACTAGTTTGTCATTTCAAGCTGTAAAACAGGCTGGTTTTATACTGTTAAAATGAAGCTTCCATCTAATAGGAAGCTTCTCAACATCTAAAACATCCCTCCACAAGTTTGTACGTGGCCTGATAAAATCTCATTTAAAATGAGTTCACGCCATATAATCGCTAGGACACATTTGTCAATACTTGGGTAGCTTTTTCAAAATTCAAGCTTTCAGCTTTACAGCAGTTAATTTTACATTCAAAATGCACTAAAACTACCAAAACACTTCATGTCTCAAATCAACTCATTCTTCATGACACTAGCAAAGGTTTTATCTAACAAACATTTTGTCAATCATTTAATAGGCAGCATTATACAATGATTTATTTTGTAAAAATCATTTTGTAAAAAACTCTCCAGACACCGCAGTTTGTTACATGATCCATGTTTACATTACACTAAATAAATTATTCCTAGGTTTTCCCCTTTTGTAGATGATGATCACACTGAAAGAATAACACTTGTGTGTTAGTGTTCAGATACATGTAATTGTTTTGATAGTATTTCAGTTTTTAGATTCAGAATATATTTCAGTATGGTATTACTGTAGAAATGTAGCAGATTGCTTTATTCAGTTTTGTATTATGTTAGGTTTTGAACTCAAATTTAACAGTTTTGAAGAGTGTATATAAACATGCAAACTGGCCTGGACACAGTTTTGGTGCTGATTGTGTCTAAGTGAGAAATGAATTTAATTTGAAAGATGTCATCATTGAACGTATTTTGTGCCAAAGCAATGATAAATGATGTTCAGTTTACGTCATTATGTCATGTGGTCGTTATCACGGCGACATCTTCATTAGTTGTGCTGGTGCAGGCTGTTCATGCACTCATTGCTAGAATTACCAAAGGACTGATTGACAACATGAAGTCTGTCCTCAAACAGAGTATAAATAAATATTAATAACCTTGACGAAGAAAAGACTTGACAAAGCCAAGGAATGGATCTTGGATAACGGCCAAACGGAAAGTTGCCTAAAGTCTGATCCGTACATAATTCAGAAAGCAAGACAATGACAGCCGCTTATGTTCAATGTCTAAATTCATATCTCGAGGCAGAGAAGAGGTTAAACAGGCTTGGCATTGCCTATGTGATGATGTCCCAACAACTTTGAGTGTTTCTTACTGGGGGAAAATCCTGATGCTGTGTATAAATTCTTTGATGAAATGCCAAGCCAAGTTTAACTGATCTACATAATGTGTAACTTTTATGGGCACTTTAATCACCTATGGGTTAATGATGGACTGTATCTGCAAGGTGTGGGGATTTAGGAGAGATCCCTCCTGCTTATGAACATTTGTGATCGCTGAGGCGAGGAAAGGCTGTCACATATAATGCCAAAGTTAGTTTCTGAAGGTGTAATTATTTCATTTGACCCCGAGAGTTCTTGACGTTACAGATTTTGTTTGTTTGTTTTGGGGGTTTACCTGTTATAACAGCAACATGCCAGATTTCAGTTATTCTCCTTTCTCTAATAAAACCAGATCAAACTGGGTTCACTGAGAACAAGTTACATTATGCTGAAAGCAGGAACTTCACAGGCATGAGAGTAGCTTCATGTGGGGTCTGTTTTCAGCAGTTAATTCTGGGAGACCCATTTGTGAACTGGATGAAGTTGTTCTAAGAAAGCCTCGATCCTGATGATTTTGCCTCTTATTTTCATTGTGAAAGAGGAACTCACCACTGTTGTTCACTCTAGCTGATGTGTCCAGAGGTTTTGGACTGAAATGTTTTCCAGACATCCACATGATTATTGGTCTTCCAATTGAGCTCACATCTTTATATTGTAAACTAGCTCTTAAAGCGAACTGGTGAAGGCTTTGTTACGTGCAGATAGACTATAGTCAGATGTTTTGGGACTGATTCAGTGATCTGTTTGTATATTGTTTTATACAGTGGGTTGAAGCAGTAATGTCATTTGTACCTCTAGTGTACCGTAGTTTTTAGTGTACCGCATGTGTGAAAAGGGCTGAGAGGTTGTGTTGCTCTTTTGATTTGTTGCTAAACTGCACACAGAAATGCTTATATCTCATGCTTATATCCAGAGAACTATAAGCCTTGGCCGAAACCCTGTCGACCACTATTAACCAACTTAAAATCTCTAATAATGAAAAACACTTACAGAATGATAACACTTTACAAAAAAGTCCCATTAGTTAATGCATTAACTAGAATTAGCTACCAATGAGCAATTAACATTAATCGTTGTTAATGTTAGTTAATACAAATACAACAGTTCATGTGTAACGAAATACCAAACTCAGAGACAGGATTATAGTCAAACCCAGTCAGGTTTTGACTGAACAGATGGAATGAAGCAGGTGAGTAATAGTGAATTCAGAGTTATTGATGCCTGATGAATAGTGAATAAAGTCTTTTCTTATTATCAGGTATCTGGGGATTAGAAGATGACCGGTGAGTGGACGAGACTGAGAGCACACACTTCTCGGCAGGATGGAACAGGTGCGGAGACACAGACAGGTAACTGGAGAGTCTTACTAGGAGAACGCTGGAGGAATCCGAGGGGATCTCAGGAGTATAACTGGGAATCCACAGGAGACATCTTCAGGTAAGTAGATCAGGTAAGGAGTTGGTAATCCACAATTCAGACCAGAGCCTGGTGACACCGTGACAGTGTGTCAGCTCGGGTCTGTTAAATTACAGTTTCAACTTTTGATTTTAATAAAGAATTAGTAAAAATTAAGAATAAAAAAGGCTGTAGAAGTATTTTTCATTGTTAGTTAATATTACAAATGTAACCTTATTGTAAAGTGTTACTAATAACATGGATAACCGTGTGTTCCAATGAAACCACAGACCTGAGTAATTCTGCAGCTCTGGTTTCGATATAATGTGTTGTGGAAAACTTTTTCCATATCAGAGAAAGGCGTCCGCTCTTGACCGGTGAGGTAATGTATGGACGAGTTTAACAGAAATGTGACCTGTTGAGGTCAGTATTAGAGTAATGTTCTCTCTGAATGAGTAACCAAACTCTCAGAATCATTAAGGGCTGAACTTTGTCACACATAGCAACCGTTATAACTGTGTTATAACCTAAACTTCACATCCACCTACACAGACTGAAAGACCCCACACACAAATGATTTCTAACAGCACTTCTTATAGCAGTGTTCATGTTGACACGGTGACGGTCCTGATAAGTGGGATAGTTCTTTCTACTAACACACGCCGTGGCTTATTCTGATAGTGTTATCACTGCTTTATAAGAGGAGATGCTCTTGACCAGAATCAACATGAATCAGATTTGTGTTTTTGCACAAGTTTGGAAATGTTATAGAACAATGGAAGTGTTATTGATAGATTAATTAAATATCTTTGCCCTTACATAAAGAAAATATATTTCCTTATATATGAATGCTCAAAATATTAAATTATTTGATGTATATTGAAAATATACAAAATAATATATTGTGTTAATGTTACATTGTTTAATAATACATAAAGAATTGATGCTTTTCATATATTGAATAATGTGACAATATATATTTGATATACGTATTTGACTTTATATTCAATAACACTTCATAATATGCATGTGATAAAATATGGTACTGTGTATGTATAAATTTAACTGAACATATACTGTGTCTGTATGTTGCATTTAAATGTACATTTGTAAAATCTTTGGTAGTGGTGTAGATGATCCAACAAAGATGATGCGTGACGCAGAATTACAGAAGAAACAATATTTAATAATCACAAAGAGCAATAGCACACTACACTAACATAATGTTAATGCAAGAAAATGAACCAGAGTGGAGATGGGATGAAGGCCCATGGCGGAACTGATGGAGGGAGGAGCCAGGCTAGAGTCAGGAGCCCGAGCGAGGGAGGTGGAGACGTGACCAGAGAGGACCCAGGCGGAGCAGGAGCGACACTGAGCCAGGGTCACACTGAAGGCCTGGAGATGTGGGATCAGGGTGGAGACATAGAGAGGAACCAGAAGGAAGAGTCCAGCAGAGCCAGAGGGGTGGAGGGTTGAGGCACAGCTGATGACTCAGAAGTCCGTGGCGAAGCCAGGGCGATGGTGAACCTAGAAGGACGAGGGAACAAAAGGAAATGTTCAGGAAAATGCCCTGATTGTTTATCCTAGGCTCAGAGGCTTGAGGTGGAGCTGATGGAACAGGCTGGGCAGGACCATCCGTGACAAAGGATACTTGGAGTTGGGCAGAGCCAAAGGCGACTTGGTGCTGGACGACGGAGACTTGGGGCTGGATGGAACCAGCAGCGATGAAGACTTGGAACTGGGCTGAATCAGCAGAGACTGAGACAACTGGACGAGACCTGCGGAGACAGCAGACCAGGAACCATCATATCATCCCATCAAAAAATAGTTAAGCGGGGACCCAGCTACCTCCAATTCATCCCCAAACTCCACCAGTACTCCCTCTATGACGTACACTAGTGCCGGCTCATGCACCTGTTCAGACTCAGTGATCAGCTCAGGCTCCAGGACGAAACTGACCCCTGTCAAACGCTCTGGCTCTTGCTTCGTTGGCAGGCTCGGGCTCCGAGTCTGTGGTGGGCTCTGGGTTTTGCTCCGTAGCAGGCATGACTGAAGGCTCTGGGTCCAGAGGGGGGCTGGTGTTGTCCTCATCGGCGAGGCAGATGGTGTATGTTGAGCCACAGTAGTGTATGCACCCACTCCACATGCCAGATCGAGAAAATCCATCGAATGATCCTCGAGGGAGCAATCTCCCTGCTCCAGCAGGAGCAGACAGACAGCAGGTATATCCATCTTTTTCTCTTCTGCTGCTTAATTCAATCTGGGTCTTGCATTCTGCCACAGTGCTTTGTAGTAATATCCAAAAGACAAGATGTGTGATGCAGAATTAATAAAGATACTTTAATGAACACCAAGAGATAAACGTACATAACACAACTAACATAATGTTAACACAAGACACTGAACTGAGGAAAACTGAGGGCTTAAATACATAAGAAATGATAATAAATGGAACAGGATTGAACTAATCAGAAACCATGACAACTAATAATGAACTAGAATTCAGGCAAAAAAACAGGGGAAACGAAACAGAACATGACTGTGACAATCTCATTTTCTTGTTGCCATGACTTTAACAAGCCATCCAGTAGTCCAAAAGTACTACAATTTATTTTTTTTCAGTGAACACTTTTTTCTTGTTGTTACAATCACGCCTTCCCGGACTCCAGTTCCCAGCATCCTCCTGTTCTCCACACCTGTTTCATTATTAAACACTTGCAGTCTGTATAATTCATAAACACAACTTCATTCTTTATAAATCTCTCCAACAGTGTGTAATGTTAGCTTTAGCCACAGAGCACTATCAAACTCATTCAGAATCAAATGTAAACATCCAAATAAATACAATACTTACGCGATTAGACATGCTGCATGACGAACACTTTGTAAAGATCCATTTTGAGGGTTATATTAGCTGTGTGAACTCTGTTTATGCTGTTCAAGGCAAGCGCGAGCTCCGGGGGCGGGGGAGCACGAGAATTAAAGGGGCCGCAACCTATATATCGGTGCATAGTTAATGATGCCCCAAAATAGGCAGTTAAAAAAATGAATAAAAAAAATCTATGGGGTATTTTGAGCTGAAACTTCACAGACATGTTCAGGGGACACCTTAGACTTATATTACATCTTTTAAAAAGACATTCTATGGCACCTTTAAGTATATGTGTGTGAAGCTGTTGTTCTGCTCCTTGTTGTAAATAAAGCCCTTATTATTGTGGATTTCCGCACTCGCCTCGTCTATACAGCACAGCACTGTGACAGAAGAACGGACCTAACCGCTGGAAATCCACAAAAAAGATGGGCTTATTCCTTTTGCCCGAATCTCCTGTTTCTCCCAAGCTAACTCCAGTGGAGGATCGCCTGTGTGGGTTCCGGCAGGACAGTCGCTCGCTGGAGAGGTATGGCGAATTGGCCAGATGCCCCATTGAACGCCTGTTTTCTGGCGGGGCTGGACGAGGACAGGATCCGTTTTAAAGAACCTGCCTGATGTTTTTCCCTAGTCGAAGCAATTAATCTGATTTTGTTTTTAAATTGTTCTGATTTTGTCATTGAGGAGGTTCTTGATAAATCGTGTAATCCTCATCCAGTCCTCGCAGAAACACAGGCGGCCTGGCCAGTTCGCCAATTGCCGCTTTCCTCCGCCTACCCCTCCAGTGGGCATTCCCCTGGGGTCCTGCCGGACCCAAAACCTGTGAAGGCCAATGAGAGATCCTCCGCTGGGCCTAGGAAGAAAAAGAAGAAGGCCGCTAAACAACCCCAATCTCCTGAATTTTCTGCCTCCGTGCAGCTCCAGTCTCCAGAGTTTTCTGCCTCCCAGTCTGAACCCTCACAAAGGGAGGAGGACTGGTTAATAGACTTTTGGGCTGAACCTGCTCCCAATCCCCTCGACCTTGCTTCAGGCCTCGCCGAGCCCGCTCCAGTCCCGGCTGCCAACGAGTCCACCCCGGCTGGCACTGAGTCCGCTCCCGCTGCCCATGAGTCTGTTCCAAGTGTTCCCAAGTCAGCTCCAGCAGTCCCCGAGCCAGCTCCAGCAGTTGACGAGCCAGCTCCAGCTGACCAGCCAGCTCCAGCAGCTGATCAGCCAGCTCCAGCCGTCCACGAGCCCACTCCAACCAACGAACCCACGCCATGCCACAAGCCCTTCAAGCCTACCGAGGAGGGGGAGGTAATGTTACAATCATGCCTTCCCGGACACCAGTTCCCAGCATCCTCCTGTTCTGCACACCTGTTCTCACTTCCCTCATCAGTCTCTCCATCTCCCCGGATTCCCAGCACCTGTTGTCCTCGTCAGCACCCCCTTTAAGTTGGACTCACTCCTAGCACTCCCGGTCCGTTCTATTGTTAGGTATATGTGTGTGAAGCTGTTGTTCTGCTCCTTCTTGTAAAGCCCTTATTATTGTGGATTTCCATACTCGCCTCGTATATACAGCACAGCACCGTGACACTTGTATACCATCACACATATTGTCTTATATGAAATGTGTAACTATGCAAGCAATAAATTAAGAGAAATGTTTATGAATAGTGCTCAGCTTTATGTAAACGTGTTTGCTGTCTGGTTGACTTATTTTTCCCTCTTTCTTTCTTGCATATTTTTACAGTGAAGCCTTATAGAGACTTATAAAGACTTACAGAGTTTTTCTTTTTAATTTGGTAAAAAATAACAACAAAATTGATGTTTAACTTAAAATACATTTAATACATTTAAATCTAACACAGTTAAACTAAAGCAGATGTTTCTCCCTTGTCTTCTCATGCAGCTGTGATGTTCATTTTCTAGGGTTTGAGGATGAACTCAAGTCTTGGTAGAGAACAGGGTTAAATATTCCTAAAAAGTGCCTGCTCTTTTGTGCATTGCCATCTTTTCTCTTTTACTGGATGCATTCATAGTCTGGCACACCCTCCAGTCTCAAATGGGAATATATTACCCAGCTGATCTAGCGCACTTGCTAGACGTGCACAACCACAGGAGAGACAGCTGGAGAACTTCAGAGGGACAATGAGTAGTATGGCAAGAGAGATCCTGGCATTTATACTCACCACGTCGGGCTGGGTGCTGGTGTCCTCCACTTTACCCACAGACTACTGGAAGGTGTCTTCAATTGATGGCACAGTTATCACCACAGCCACCTTCTGGTCCAACCTGTGGAAAACTTGTGTGACGGATTCTACTGGAGTGTCCAACTGCAAAGACTTCCCTTCAATGCTGGCGCTGGACGGTCAGACGCTTTTGTCAAGTTTGTGTGCTAATATATATACTGTAGCGGCCAAAAGTGTTGTCCGGCCTATCTTCACCCTTTATTAAAATATGATTAACAATTTGTAAAAGTTTTTGTATGCATACTGTGTAGCTTGGGGTTGACTGTTTTGACTGTTTTATTTGTGATAACACAAATAAAACAGTCAACCCCAATACAAAGAAATTATGAACACATGAAAAAAGAGAGAGAGGCAAACAAATATTAGTAACTGATTATGTTGTAGTTTATATATGCTTTTTTTCCGCTTTTTGTTTCTCTATGCATTTTTTTAAACCTGGGGCTGTAGTTTGCCAAATAATTTTGTCGGATAAATAACTAAAAGTTTAGTGTTTTGTTCTTCCCTCATATTTAAAATATTTAATAATATATAAAATTTTTCCTCATTTTGATGGTTTAATCAAACTTGTAGTCATTAAAAACAAATATCCCCTCCGGACATTACTTTTGGCCACTTCTGTATGTATGTACTTTATACAGCCAATGTCTTGGCTGTATATAAGAAATATTTCAGATTGACTTGTTAAATGTCAGTAAAACTCTTTGTCAGCACTGAAGCTGCTCTCGGATCATCTCAGATCATCATGTTTAGTTCATGTAGCTCCAGTGCTGCTGAAAGACACGGCAGATACATTCTCACATTCATGTTCATTTAAATTCAACCTTTACTCAGACTGTTATGGTAATAATTTTGTTTGAAAAATAGAAGCATTTTCACTAGTCATTTCAGGCTTCATGAGCACATTGAAGGGTATCACTGAAGGGTTTTGGGAACCCAATGCTTCTTCTACGTAAAATGTAAGAAGAATATATATTTATGTCTCGTTCTTCAGCATCAATATATCTCGCCAGCATTTCATCTCGCCAAGGTGATTATTCTCTTGGAATAATGCTCTCAACAGAGCAAACTATTTGTGCAAGGCAAACACACAACAGTCTGAAATGACTCTTTTCCTTCTAATATGTCAATGTTTAGCACTTTTAAGAGAGCTGAGGGCAAAAATTTAGATGTATTCGTCTCCAGGCTGTTTTCCATTCATTCATTTGTTTCATGGGTTAACAAGTAAGCTAATATTTCCCCAGAGAACAGCAAGAAGAGAGAGTGTGTGTGTGTGTGTGTGTGTGTGTGTGTGTGTGTGTGTGTGTGTGTGTGTGTGTGTGTGTGTGTGTGTGTGTGTGTTCCATGAACAGACATCAGAGAAAGAGCTTGTGCTCAACAACAGGCTCATCTCTCAGAGTTTGATTAATTAATCACCATAACACCATTTGAATTGTATGATTTAACCAGTTTTTTGTTGAGCAAGCAGAGATGATCCCTTTCGAGTTTTTATGGGGATTATGTAAAATCACATTGTGTTACTAATGAAGCCGTAGACCATGTTAAGGATGTTGCTGGTAATAGAAGACCATATAAATTTGTTGCCAACATAGTGGCCACAAGAGGGAGTTGTGAAGCATTCAGTGTCCGAATACATGCATTGCAACTGTAAATTGATATACCTTGCCTTTGAAGGCAAAAATAAGCATGCACCTGTGAAAAGGTGCTTTCTTAATATGTAGTGAATAGTGAGACAGTGGACTCTCTAGTGTCTCTAACACACATAGTCACTACAAGTGGACCTTTTTGAGTCACTACTTGTTGAGCTGAAGTGCTTTTGTGCTTTTACAAGGCAGAATGCCACTCTGAGGCAGGGGCTGCTTGTATTTTAGGTACAATCGGAGAACATGTGGGACCTGTATATGAACTCCTTGCTGTAATCTCTACTCTCGGCTTGCAGCTCCACCTTCCCGAGATGAGAAGCCAGGTTTGGTTCTTGAAAAATTGGGTAAGAGGACTTCTGAGTGGGTGATCCAAGAGTCATACATCCAAAATCAGTAAAAGAAAAGTTGGCATCCTCAGCAGAACGCTGGAGGGAAGCAGCAATCCAGGCACAGTCCACTGAGCGTATCTCTATGGTGAGCTGTAGCTGGCTTCTTGAAGAAAGTTCAGATGTCTGAAGGTGAAGGATTCTGAGGCATGACTGCTCAATGCCTGCTTATATAGTGGGAAGGCCCGTCTTCAATTTGTGTGCTTGAACTTCATTGACATTTTAGCACCATTCAACAGGGCTTCAGTATTTCTCAGAGAAAGGAGTTTCCCCATCACATCAGCTACTGATGAGTGAACCGAACTCGAACGGGAACTGATTGATTGATTTGATTGACTGATTATATTTTTATATGTTTTCTATTGTTGCTCAGGTTATATCCAGGTGTGTCGAGGTCTGATGATCGCTGCCGTCTGTCTTGGTTTCTTTGGATCTATCTTTGCTCTGATCGGCATGAAGTGCACTAAGATCGGTGGTCTTGACCAAACCAAAGCCAGAATCGTCTCCTTCGCTGGGGTCAACTTTGTTTGTCTTGGTGGGTTTTGTTGACGTTACGCATCTCTTTCTCTGAACTCTGAGCTCTATTATCCACAGCTGGAGAGCTATACTCAGATATAATGATGTTCCTCACCAGGTCTGTGCTCTCTGACCGCCTGCTCCCTCTACGCTCACAGGATCACCTCAGAGTTTTTCGATCCTATGTTTGTTGCACAAAAGTATGTATCATGTATTTTTTTCCTAACATCTTTCAGTGTCTGCAGTGATGCTGGTGATGTAAGGTTGTGCTTCCTCTTAGGTATGAACTGGGCGCTGCGTTGTTCATCGGCTGGGCGGGATCGACGCTGTGTATCCTCGGAGGAGCGCTGTTCTGCCTCTCGCTGTCTGAAGGCATGAGCAGCAGGTAAAGGCCAAAGGTTTCTTACACATAAGAATCTGATTTGTTTTTACCCAGATGTTATGTAAGTTCTGCTAATCCTTTGCAGCAGTTCGCCGTATCCGCCGGACAGAAGGGCTTTCGTCAACAGCGGAGTCTCTGCAATGTCCCGTGCAGCGCCACAGAGTCAGTCGTCACACGCGAGGAGACCTCCGCCAGAATACACCAGCCCTTCACAACACTTCGACAAGAACGCCTACGTATAATACACAGGGCTGGAGTACGGTGTCATATCTCGTTGGGTTTTGTCGCTCTTTTAGTGCCTTTGGATGGCCAGCACATGTTGTGTATCAGATTTGGTCAGGATTATTATTTGATTTCAGCAGCATGTTTATGTTTACTCAGCACTGCATGAGATCACGTCATCTGTTGATAGTTGTGTTGTGCTCCACCATTTCGGGTGATTATTCATTTCTGGCAGTATGTGGTGTTGATCAGTACATCAGTCCCAGTCCGACGCAGGCCAGACAGAATCAGGTTTCAGGAGACTGTCGAATGAAATTACATTTCAATGCAGATTTGAGTTTCAATAATGTTTGAATTTCTAAAGATTGTATTGCCTGTTGTGCCTAGCCTCAAAAATGAATGTGATTAAGAATGTTTTTTGTTCTTCTTGTTGTTGTTGATGTTTAATAAATATTCATATAACTGTTGCAATATATTATTGGGGTGATACAAGAATTAAATGTGCATAATATCTGTTTGTGCCAACTAGATAGAAGAAATGTGCATTTCAATTATTTATCCTTACAAAATTTACCATTGTCTCACAGATTAGGTCTTATTTCTCTGCCAGACACACTCTTCATAATATTTATAGTAAACCAGCGTCATGATGTGTGTACAAACACAACATCCGTCCCTTCAGGACTGTTTCTTAAAGGTCAGACCGCAAACTGCTCTCCTCGCTGAAGAATCGACCATGTTTGAGTGAGAATGAGCGTAGGCTCAGATGACAGAACGATGAGGAAAAGTCTGATACAGGTGTTCGGATTCTTGTTTTCCACCCTCGGCTGGCTCTTCGTCAGCTGCACACTAGCCATGAACTACTGGAGAGTCATCTTTGTAGGAGGCAAAGGCGGCAGCTGGATGATCAAGTCGTCCTGGTATTGGTCAAACCTGTGGAGGGACTGTGTGACGGACACGTCTTCCGTCACAAACTGCAGAGACTATGATGTGCTGTGGGCCGTCACACGTAAGTCCCCTTTAATGAGGCTTGATTCATGGGAGAGATTGAGTTATCTGACCCTTGTGCCTCTTGAATAGCGTACGTTCAGGGCGTCCGAGGGCTGCTGATGGTCGGCATGAGTCTGGGGTTCGTCGCTGCTGTGCTCTGCTTCATCGGCATGGACTGCACATACATCGGTGGAAGTGGGAAAACAAAGGATAAAATATTATTCTCCGGAGCAGCTTTTCATTTTGTTGGTGGTGAGCAAATATTTATGCATTTAAACTATATGTACTCACACAGAGTATCTGATCTGTGTTTATGCAGTAAAGTGGGGCTCTGAAGCTTTAAATTCTTCCATTGCATGGATGATCAGAAATCAGCATGGTTCCTCCTGAAACTGATGTACTCTTTGGGAACATATTTTAAAGACAAAGAATAGGAAAGTGCTGTGTTTTACCAGTATTCACCCATACATACAGTATATTAAGAAATCTCTTGTTTCTCGTCCTCACAGGTGTGTCAGCGCTTGCGGCGTATTGTTTATACACAAACAGGGTCGCCAGCAGTGCCTTTTCACCTGTTGTTGACAGAAGTATTATAAGGTACATGATTCTCCAAGAAAAGGCAATGCCATACTTTAAGATTAATTATTCAAACAGGAATGTTTTAAATCAAGCAGTACCACATGCTGCGGCTTGTGTTGGTTGCAGCAGGAGAGTTGAGGCAGGATCTAGTAGCAGCAAATTTTATCAAAAGGCAAACAAACATACTAAAAGACTTACTAAAAGCCTATAGGACTATAAAGACGGACAATTAACTGAACAGGGAGTATATACACACAGACTAAATAAATGAATTAACATGGGGCAGGTGGATGTAGCACAGACAGTTTTACAGTTTACTACACTTTGATATTCTTCTAGTTATTTCCCAGCTAATAAATCAAAAGTCTCACACATTCAGCTTACAAAGAGGTGGATAATATTAATGAAATAAAAGGCCACTTAAATGCACCTAAAGAGAGACCCTTTCACATAACCTGATATTGCTGAGTTCAGCATGTTCCTGGGTCAACATTTTTGTTGATCCTGGAACAACATTCAAATCAACCAATCAGATTTGAGGGACAAGTTTACAGATTATGTCAAGTTTAGGCTTAAAATCATGAATTGGTGCTTCTACATCAGTGTTATTCATCTGTCATTTCCCTCAGATTTTTGGGATAACTTATGGGTAGGGTTAGGTTTAGGGGTAGGAATAGGGTTAAGACTAAATTTTCAGACTAGAATGTTGTTCCAGGATCAACAAAATATGTTGACCCAGGAACGCATCTTACTCGGCAATATCAGGACGTGCGACACTTTCATGAGTTTACACTTTTAAAAAGTGAACTTCCAAATAAGGTCAAATTAAAAGTTTAACTTTAAAGTACATTTTAGATCATTGTTTTAATAATCTTTTGTCGTGCTTTAAAGTACACTTATTATTATGTGTTGACTATGAGACATTTACACTCACTCCTGCTGTAATCACACACTCCAGCTTCACTCCAGCTTCACTCCAGGTTCCACATTTTCACACTGGTAATCATGGAGTGAGAGAAAACAGATGTTCTGACTTTCAGAAACAGGCCTGGAAATGAACCGGCACAATCCCAACTAAAGGCCCGTTCACACCACAGATGATGACTATAATGATAAAACACAAAAATATGGTCTTAAAAATCTAAAATGTAAAAGAATAGTAAAAGAATGTGTCCACACCACAACTCTAAAAATGATGACAGAAGAACTGGAATGATAGAATCACTTTCACAATAATTTTTTTCTATCTAAAATAAATAGGATCAAAATCCCTTAATCGTCCTCCATAAATATTGACACTCTTGGTAAATATGAGCAAAACACACAATGAAAATTGTTTTTGCCATTTAAGTAGAAGTACACATTACACATTAAACCTTAACTGTGATTTACTTATGTCAAAAAAATGTTATTGTTAGTTACATAGTTTAGGGTCTAATTCTCACTATTAACTCTGACTTTTGCCTCAAACTCCTAATTACAGCTTATGAACAGTTAAGGTAGTTGTTAAGTTCAGGTATTGGGTAGGATTAAGGGATGTAGAATATGATCATGCAGAATAAGGCATTAATAAGTACTGATATACAGCCAATATCCTAGTAATATGTGTGCTAACAAGCAACTAGTTAACAGTGAGAATTGGACTCTAAACTAAAGTGTTACCCAATGTACTTATTGTGTTCATGTTGTATTGCAAAACACTGTAATTACAGAAATTAATTATATGCAGGTATGTTTTAAGTATAAGTACAATGTAAAAACATGTATGCACCCAATAAGTGCATTGTATCGATTTGTGTTTCACTTCTGACACACAGAGCCGAGAGCAAAGTAATGAAGGTCATGTGGTTATATGAGGAAAGCCACCAGTAGGAGGCGATGAAGAAGCTGTTGTTATGAATACAGTGCTGTCAGTAAAACATGTTCATACGGGGTTGAGCTGCTCAAATCAAGAAAGGGCTTGATGGTTTTTATTTGATGGTTGTCATTATGATGTGAAGTGTAGATTGATATGAAACTTACAACACTTTAGCACACTCTCTGAATCCGCTGTATTTCAGAGAAATATCTGGTTTATGTTTACACTAGTATAATGAGAATAAAAAATCTATCCAGTGCTGCTGATTATCAGATGTCAGAGATGTACAAAAGAGGCAAATGTTCTGTTTACTTGCATTATTACTCGTCTGCATTGTATTTGTACTGTGTAGGTATGGGATTGGAACTCCGATATTCTTCGGACTAGCTGGAAGTTTCTTTATAATTCTTGGATCTGTTTTATATGGTGTTACAGTCATCCCAACAAGGTAAATACTTGCTTCAGCAAAACTTACAAAACGAATTAAGAATATTTTATAACACTTACAGTTCAAATCAAAGGGTGCTTCAACTAGGCATCAGTTCAGGGGGTGAACACTTATGCAGTTAGTTATTATAAGGTTTAATTCTATCTTTTTTTTTTTCTCAAATGTGTCACTTTGGTTTTCAGTGGCATTGCATAAGTTGTCATTTTTACATTAAAGGT
Organism: Ancherythroculter nigrocauda; assembly: GCA_036281575.1. Lineage (NCBI taxonomy): Eukaryota > Metazoa > Chordata > Actinopteri > Cypriniformes > Xenocyprididae > Ancherythroculter > Ancherythroculter nigrocauda. The sequence goes on from VTFQ01000006.1 coordinate 1,469,637, forward strand.
GCAAAAGTTCTGATTTATCTTTGTTTCATTTGAACATCAAAAAAACAGCTATTTAACAGGGGTGTGAAGACTTTTAATATCAACTGTAACAAGAACTAACAATGAGCAATATATCCATACAGCATTTATTAACCCTTGTTAATGTTATTTAATAAAATGTTCATGTTAGTTCACAGTGCATTACCTAATGTTTACAGATACAACATTTGATCTTAAAAATATATTAGTGAATGTTGAGATTAACATTAAGATAAATAAATTCTGTAAAAAAGATGATTGTAAAAAACCTTATTGTTGCAGAATATTTTTATAGTGAATGTGTAGATTGATCTCCAGTTCTCTTTTGTAGAATATTGAGTGCATTTGCAGCAGAAGCTCCTCCGTCGTACGGCCAGCGGACGGCCAGTAAATCTCTCTACACTACTCCATACTACGCTCTGTCACAACGTTCCAGCGGCTCTCGCGTCTCCAGCATCTCACACGTCACAGCGGAGAAAATATCTGCCAGAGACACCTTTGTGTGAAACCCTAAAAGAGCTCTGTAACATGACAACCAGAAATAAAAACTTTTTGTGAAAAGTCTTTTAGTTGGTTCCAGTCATTGACCCAACTAATATTTTATTTTATTTGTTTCGCCTACGCTCTTAAAAATAAAGGTTCTTTATTGCCATCACTGATTCCATGAAGAACCTTTAATATCCATGGAATCACAAAAGGTTCTTCAGAGTGGAAAAAAGATTGTTTAGATTGTTCAAATGTTCTTCATGTGAAAAGAAAAACAATGGCTATTTTAATAACTGATCTCTGAAAAGTTCTTTGGGGAACCAGAAATGGTTCTTCTATAACATTACTGCGAAAACTGTCATTTGTTGTTGCCTCTCAGTTACAGGCCTATCTAACAGCACATAACCTCTACGAGCCTTTCCAGTCTGGCTTTCGTCCATTACACAGTACTGAAACAGCCCTGGTAAAGGCCCTGGTAATGATCTCCTCATAGCTTCTGATTCTGGTGCTCTTGGCACTCTTCTTCTGTTAGACCTCAGCTCAGCTGTTGACACTGTTAGACATGAGATACTCCTGTAACAGCCTTCAGCAACTGGAATGACTGGCACAGCCTTTGACTGGTTTTCCTCCTATTTGACAGGGAGGCAATAAATTGTTGTATACCAGAAGCACAAATCATCCACCAAATCCATCAGTTCTGGTGTACCTCAAGGATCTGTTTTGGGCCCTCTTCTTTTCACTATTTATATGTTACCAGTTGGACAAATAATTCCACTGTTATGCTGATGACGTTCAGATTTATTGTAGCACACCTTCCACCTCAGTGTTTACTCCTCCTACATTAACAACTTGAACTCAAGCTTTGGCTGGAGGCAGATTACCTAAATTTAGTGAAGTTCCTAAATGTAATTGAAGGAGCTCATCTAATCTTCCAGTCAACAGCCAGAGTATATAATCAGCCGCTTACCTCTCTTCAGTCTCAGCTGTTCCAGCATCCCTCCACCTCCCCAAACTCCACCTTCATCTCAGGTACCGTGTCTTATGTAATTATATCCTACATTTATTCACTGTGGGTTTATATATCAGATCTTGTGTTAAAGCTGCTTCATCGAGCCCCTCATCAGTGGACAGCAAGCCAAATAAGCTAACCTAATATCTTAAAGATTATATGGGCAAACAAACTCATTAAACTCAAGTTAAACTGAGGTAAAACTGATCAGCTCTAAATCTGTTGTATCAAACCTATCCGGTCAACTGATGGATATGGATGGTGACTTGATAATGCCCTCTACGACAGTTCGAAATCTTGGTGTTCTCAATGATTCCACTCTTTCATTTAATGATCACATTGGTAAAGTGGTAAAGACAGCTTTTTTTTCATCTACGTAATATCTCTCGTATTCGACCCTCTCTTAGTCAGCAGGATGCTGAAACTGTTATACATGCCTTTGTCACATCTCAACTAGATTACTGTTACTCACTTCTTTATGGCCTTTCAGCTAAAATATATATAAAACGATTACAATGTGTTCAAAACTCTGCAGCCCGCTTGCACAAGAAACAATGAGAACATTACTCCAGTCCTCTATCACATTCATTGACTTCCGGTTTCCTTGCGTATAAACTCCAAGGTAATTCTCACATACAAAGCTCTCTTGACTTAGTTCAGCCTTAAGCTCCTGTTCGCTCCTTACGCTCTTCTAGTGCGGGACTGTCTTTCAGTGTTGTGGGAATGCTCTTCCTCAAGACATCCGTCAAGCATCCTCCCTTCTTTCCTTCAAAAACCTCTTAATAACCTGTCCAAATATTACTCTTCAGCTCTCGATCTGTAAATTGTACCTTGTTATGGATATGTTATTTGTTTGAATCCCTCCTTGTTTGTATCTCTAACCAAACTTTATAAGCAACATCTGTATTTTACTTCTTTACATCAGTATGTGTATTGTGTTTTGATGTTGATGTTTATTTGGTTCTGTTCCTTTGTAAAGTGACCTTGGGTGTTGGAAAGGCGCTATATAAATAAAAATTATTATTATTATTATTGTTTTGGAAACTTTATTTTACAAAACCATGTGATATGGGTGTCTGTATATAATAAACACAGAGTTTGAGAGTGGCATTGATGACACCACAAACAAGCAGCGTCCTCCACCCTCAGACGAGTGAAAGCACTAGATCCCTCCAACACCTGACGGAAGGTGCGTCTGTCCTCTCGCCGAGTTAAGATCTTTAAAAGATCTTCTATATTTTCATCCCAGCATGCATTACAGAACGGTGCTGATGTACACTGAAATAGGCTGCTTTGTAGCGTGCGCCTGCGGCTGGATCTTGGTCTGCTCGACTATGCCGACGGAATACTGGACTTACTCTGAAGTGGACAGTTTAGTCCTAACGTCTTCTCACTATTTCTCCAACCTCTGGAAAGACTGTCTCTCCGACTCCACCGGCATCTCCGACTGCAAAGAGTTTCCCTCCCTGCTGGCTCTGCAGAGTAAGTGTTCTCAGAACTTTACTTCATTCCAGTCGATAATGTTTTAGGCTGGCCGTTTCTGTACACACACTAACCTAAAGATCCTGAACATTTGCACTGTTAGTGTGTAGGGGGTGAAAGACATCGAACTATCACTGATGGTTATTCTGATGCAAGATTACGTGGAACATGAATTTAACACAATTATAGGCACAGATAAATCATAATAAACTGCAATATTCCATAAAACAGTGCCGGCCCGAGCCTCTTGGGGGCCCTAAGCAGCATTTGATTTGGGGGCCCCCCTCCCACCACGTGAAGTCACCTGTGGTTGAAGATTACTGACACAAATGTCACACTATAATGTTACATTATAAATGAATACAGTGAGGTTATGTATTAATACAAAATAAATAATAAAAAAATCGATACTTAAAATACTTTATTCTTAAACTTCTGTATACAAACTGTCACAAAACATGAAATAAATAATTAGCAAATGCAAATGTGCATTAAATGTGCAATCTTTTAAATAAAACCAAAATAGACAAACATCTATGCAGGAAGTAATGCAGGACTAATGAGTAGATCTACATTAACACTTCAGCTACTACTATTAACTACTATAGAATCAAGTTTAACTAATCAGTAAGTAATATCAAATTTAGAAGATAGTTCCTTATTAACTAATCAGTAATTACCTAATGATATTACCATCATTAATAACTATTAACTAATGGACAAATTGTAAAGAACATTAGCATGTGTCTGAGATGTAATCAGTCATAATTTTTACTTTGAATATAATCATAAAATGCATCATTAATTACTCAAGTGTTAGCTAGTCACTATGCAGGAACTACTACTGATCACGAACCATTATTTTAAAGTGAAAAACATGTTTTTCACTTTAAAATAATGGTCCTGATCACTAGTAGTTCTTGAAGAAAATGACTAGGTACTTGATTAATTAGCGATGCATTTTATGACGATGTTGAGATTAACTACTAGTGGTCTGCACCATTATTTTAAAGTGAAAAACATGTTTTTCACTTTAAAATAATGGTCCTGATCACTAGTAGTTCCTGCATAGTCACTAGGTAACACTTGAGTAATTAATGATGCATTTTATGACCACACTGAGAGTAAAAAAAGACAATTGCTCACATCTCAAACACTTTAATGTTGTGATTAGTAATTAATTAGTAATTCTTTATAATTTCTCATAGTTACCTATTAGTTATTATTGATGCCAATGTCATTCTCTAATTATTGATTAGCTAACTATCTTTGTCCTAAATTTGATATTACTTACTGATTAGTTAAGCTTGTTTCTATATTAGTTAATAGTAGTAGCTCAAGTGTTAATGTAGATCTACTCATTACTCCTGCATTACTTCCTGCATAGTTACTTATTAATGACGGACCATTATTCTAAAGTGTTACCGAGGATAGCACTGCTACATCACTCGCCACCATATTAATAAATAAATAATAAAGAAATATGGCATCCCTTTCAACTTAAACTGATATCTATAATCAATACGTGAAATACACCTAGATAAATGTATATTAATAATGCGATTTAACGTTAGCTCTGGTGATGGCTTATATAAGATCATGAGTCATGACTAGCTGCTACCTCAAGTGACATGAGCACAATTTGTGCTGCTGCACAAAACATTCTGTAAATAATTATGCAAACATACCTTTATCTTGCTCTTTTTTCTCCTCCTCTGTCTTTTTCTTCTTTCTTTTTTCGGCACCAGAGGGATACATCCTTTTTTGTGACATGGCTTATCATTTATAACATTTATTACAGTGACGTGCACTTGCGCGCCGGCGCGAATTGTCAATGCACGCGAGGTGTCTATGCGCAATTGCATGACTCAAACGCTAGCAGACACAGCAGCAGTTGTCGGCAAATCAGAATTTTCTTGTCTCGAATTATTTATTTATTAATTCGTATTCATTCATTCATTCATTCATTTATATCACTTGTTTAAGTTATTTAATTGTAAAAAAAAAAAAAAAAAAAACACGATTGGGGGGCCCCCTATTGGCCAGGGGGCCCCAAGCAGCCGCTAAGTTCGCTTATGCCTCGGGCCGGCCCTGCCATAAAAAAATAAGAATTGTCAATTTGTCAAGGACTTGTGCATGTGCGAAATATTCATCTCATAATGCAATATTAGTGCACTGTGAAAATCACTGTACAAATAAATGTGACTATTGCTGTGTCCATCTTTCAACAGCATACATTCATCTGTGCCGATCTCTCGTCATCACATCCATACTTCTGGGATTCGTCGGATCCGTTCTGGCATTGGTGGGGATGAAGTGCACAAAACTCGGAGGCTCCGAAATCGTGAATGCAAGAATAACCTTTGCTGCAGGGATCACCTACCTTCTATCCGGTAAACGTCTGCACCTGTCCGGTCTGTCCAGCATGTTCCTGCTCCTCTGAACTCGTCTTCGTCTCTGTTTTAGGTTTCTGCGGGATGTTTGCTTACAGCTGGTACGGACACAAGGTGATTTCTGAGTTCATGGATCCCAACTACAAGGCCAAAAAGTGAATATTTCAGTACGGAAATCAAGTCAGGTGAAATGTGCTCTTGATACGAGTTGTAAAGGTGTTTGTTGTGGAGACAGGTTTGAGCCGGGAGTGGCGCTGTTTGTGGGATGGGGTGGATCTGCGCTCCTTCTGGTCGGAGGACTCGTTTACAGCATCACTGCAGGGAACCAGGCCTGCAAATCCAGGTATTAGTGCACAAAATCTAATGCCAAGTGGACAAAACAATGACCTGAACCTCTGAGTGTATTGCTAAAACACATCTTTAGTTCACAAAATCAAGAAGTGATATTTTGCATTAAGAAAATTAAGCCTATATTGCAACTAAGTGCCTTGAGATGCACCCTTCAAGATCGTGTTACACTCTATTTTAAGGTGTCTTGTTACAGTGTAATTATACATTTAGGTACTGAGTTATATTAATTAACAACACATGCTCTCTATTGGGTTAGGAATAGGGTTTGGCTTGCACTATGTACGCACTCATTACCTAAGGAAGTACTGGGTAATATAAGGTAACTACTTGGGTTAAGATCAGGTTTATGGGTAGGTTCAAGGTCCGTACCTAGTTATTACCCAGTTATTGTAATTATAAGTACATAGTGTATAGATGCAGAACAGGGCTGTAAAATACAACTAACCCTAAACCAAACCTGGTGGCACTGTATGTAATAATGCATCATTTAATGGTATTACTACAGTAAGTACATGTAACAAGGACACTAAAATGAAGTGTTACCCAACATTAATGTAAAAGGCATCTAATGTGTAATCAAGAAAGTGTGCTAAACTGGTCCAAACTTGAGATTTTGAGTTGTTCAAAGTCAATTTTAGTTCAAATGTAAGTTTTCATATATCGAGGGCCTGGGATTCTGTTTCATTTCTGAAGTGTTTCACCTGCTGACACTTTATTTCCATGGTCCCCTTTAGACATTGTACTGACTATAACTGCATGTCAACTTATTCTACTAACCCGAACCTTAACCTAACAGGCATTACCTTACATATAGGTGCAAAGTAACATTAAGTGGACCATTGAAATAAAGTCCTTCCCCTCACTTTTGTGAATTTTCTACCAAGATGTCCTGCCACTGAACATAATCATGATTAGATGTTTGTGACTTCAGCTCCAAGACCCGAGAGAAGTCATCACATCACAGTCCTTCCTCCGAGCCGAAGCAGAAGAGCCTGTACACTCCTCCGCCGTCGCCCATCCCGGACAGAGCAAAGCAGACGCCAAGCAGACCACTGAAAGGGTTTCACCGTGTGGACGCTTACGTCTGATATGTTCATCTCATGTAATCTGGGACTTTTTTACAATGTGTTTATCTGGAATACCTCTTTAGTGCTACTGCAAAGCTGTAAAGTTTAGTGCACTGCAATGAATCTTTCTGCAAGTCTTTTTTTACATCATGATTGTGATCAAGACACCAGACTTTTATAGTTGCAAACAGAATTAATTGTTTGGATATTCTAGTCTATCTTGTTGACTGTGTCACTGGTGATGCTCTTCAAATCTCCTTTAGGTCTGTTTAGATTCCTCGTCTTCCATGTCTTTGGTGCTGTTTAAACTGGATTCACGAGTTCACACTTACATATAATTAAGCAGAGTGAAGGTTATGTCCAGGGGGCTCAGAATTATGGCCAGAATTTTGAGATAGGAATAGTTTGGACTAGAAGTGAGGAGATGGTGTTGAGGAGAGATGCTGATAAACTGTCAGTGAACAGAGGTAAGACTGCTGTATATACACCTCTTATTGTTGATTAACTGAATGCTCTCCACTTGTATTAATTAGGTTAATTATCTGAACATGCTCCTCCCAAACGTTATTAATAAAACATAATTTATTCACAGCTGTTCCATGTTAGTCCACCAGCTCTGTATAAATAGCATTACAGAAGAGTGAACGCCAGTCCTTGGAGTTGATTGGTGGGACACAATGGATCATTCCAGCGCACCGGTGTGCCATTAGGTGCATTCGGCTTTTTACTAATGCTAATGTTTTACTTTACCTTTAGTGTGTGATGTATGTGTGCATGTATACGTTCTGCAGAGTCTCACACAGAGTGAATTATATTCAATCTAACAGAGAACACTGATCCAGGCCTGCATAAAACCCCTCAAAGTCCAGATATTACTTCCTCAAATGTCCACGTCACAATGTGAATTATGAGCATAATGCCACCCAAAAGCATTCGCAAAGAGAGAAGGCGAGCCTTCAGAGAATTGAAGTGTCGTTGTCATGTTGTGGAGACACTGTGTGTCTGGATGCGAAAGCAAAACCGCTCTTTTTTCTAACGCTGTTCATGAGCAGCACAACCCAAAAGTTAGCTTGTGTACAGCTTCCTGAACCTGGGAGAGTACAACGCAGGCTGTATACAAAGCCTTGAAAGCTGAAGCTGTGATAGAAATATTTTACGTCAACATGAAATGTACAGAAAATGCAGAGTAAGGATGCTCAGGTCAAAGACAAGTCACATGATTAGCTTAGATCATTACAAACCAATCACCAGAACAAATCACAGTGATGAAGACATTGATTTTTACTCAACTGTAAGACTTAAATGTGCATGTATCTTTCTATTCACTGAGACTCACTCTGTTGTTGTGACGAGTGACCTCCCGGCCGTAAATAAAACTTCATTTCTACAATGAGCAACTCAGAAGTCGTGTCAGGTATATGCTGCGCAGCTAAATAGAAGATCCTACGCTCAAAAGACAACAAAAGTAACAGCTAAAGTGTGATTGAGGTAGTGATAGTAGCTTCTTGACGGGACGCCGTCACCATACTTCAGGGAAGTATTGGATTGTATTGTAAGTATTCAGGAATTCAGGGAATTACCTCGAAATACTGTAGTGTTATATTAACAACTAGGAGTTGTTTAAAATGTCAGTGGTGAAGTCAGATTTGTATTGAGAATTTCCACGACAAAGCTCACGATTATGGTAAGGGGTGTACACACGCTTGAGGTGTTTGGCCAATCACAACACATTGGTTTAGTTGGCCAATCAGAGCACTCAAAACTTTTCTGAAGGAGGGGCTTTTGTAGAAATCAGAGTGTTTCAGACAGACTGGGAATACTGTAACAGAACACCCTATAAACACAATAACAACCTTTTAAAATAGCACCATTTAGCCTCTTTAATTGATCAACGAGATTTGCTGCTTGCAGTCGGAGACAGTTGGACACTTCTGTTTCCTGCAGTGACGCCTGTGCAGTGTTAGCGTACTTTATCACAGCTGAAGAGGAAGAGATGCAATATTTGTCAAATACACAAGTGTACAAGCAGCAGAAACACTTTTCATTCAGTACTTTGTTCAGTACCAGTGTTGGGTTAATGTATTACAAGTAACTTGAGTTACGTAATCAGATTATTTTTTTCAAGTTACTTGTAAAGTAACACACTACCTTTTTCAATTTACAACAAAATGTGTTACTTTTTCAAACAAGCAACACAAGTTACTTTGTTTTCACATTTGACTGACAGCTCTCCTGTCCTCATGTTGAGAGAAATAAAGGTCAGAGGTGTGTGTCTCTGTGTGAACATGATGTTATTGTAGTTCTGGATGTCTAAATGTGAACAGGCATTTACTCATCTCACTCACACCAAAACATTCAGTATTCCTCAAAATGACTAAAAACAGCGAAGTGCAATCTCAGAATTGAATGCAAACCTGTAATTAACTATATTAAATTACACAAATATACTTTATGTATTTAATCTCACTTTATTAACCAATGTGTTTGCTGCTGACCTTCAATGATCTAATTCAGCCAGACTAATAAACAAAAAATATTTTAGATTAGAGTGTTGAAATTCCTTCTCCTGTATCTATTCTTCTTTAATCCAGAGCACATCTGAAAGGTTTGTTTGAGCGGCGCCCTCTACTGTACAGGAGTAAATATGCCTTTCCCTCAGCCTGAGGCTTATTCATTTTACTTTTGGTGTGAAAGGGTCTTAACATTTGCCAAAAATAGAAATTTTTTGTTGTTATCAAAAAAACAAACATGCAAGCCCAGCTTAGGTGAGAAAAAGTAACGCAAAAGTAATGTAACGCATTACTTTTCATTAAAAAGTAAGTCGTGCAATATTGTAATGCATTACTTTTAAAAGTAACTTCCCCAACACTGGTAAATACAGTGCCATTATGTGCAAGACTATAGTTCAACATAAGCCTACACTACTTAAATACTAACAAAGTGGGGTCTATATATTTTTATCAGTTTTATTTTGATAAACATGACAATATATCATTACGGTTACAAAAACACAGATTTGTGAGCATCAGATGAGATGAAGGTGTGAGAATAAACATGAAACACACGTGATCGTTGTCATGCGGTGAATCCGGCCAATCGTGAAACAGCTGTGTCATCATCAGAGCTCGTGCAGCCGCTCTTGAGAAACTGCTCTCGCGGTGCATTGATGCCATGTCACAGTCATGTGGTGTTGGCACTGTTGCAAATCAGACAAAATTTCTAACCAGCATGCACTTCTGCAATTCAGACACCAATCTGCATGAACTCAAACACATCTATTATCTGCTTGTCTGATGAAACAAAGCGGTTTCAGTTAAGACTGGATGTACTGCAAGTTTAGGAATTTTACAGGATTGAAGGTTCCTTTCACATGTAACTTGGCTTCTGATGTATTCTTTTAATAAAAATATGATCACTTCAATAATACAAGGAAACGCTTCCAAGACCACATGAGGCAACAGAACAATCACGTCTTGATTTATTGTCATTTCACAGACACAGAACATTTCAGAGGATCTCTTTCAGAATGCATCACTGCACAAACACTTCTCTTGGTCAAAATATCAGTTTCTTATAATCAAAGTACTGCGGCTGATTTCTTCCTGAGATTGCAGTCATCATGTTGATCATGGGCTGTTGGATTAGGACAGGTAATGAAAGTTAGCCGTTCATGTGGACCATCTGACGTAGACGGGGCTGAAGTCCCAGCGGTCCGGATGGCCCATGTGCAGGAGGTCGCTGTACGGAGATTTGCTCCACTGGAACACGGGCGTCTGATCCCAGGTCGGACCGCTGACCGCCAAGAGCTGGAACTGCTGGAACAGGCCGAAGCTCGTCATCTGCAGGATAACAGGAATGTTAGGAAACATGTGTGATATCAGCCGCAAGTAATACTCCAAGTTTGGATGGAAGCACAGCTATCGCTACTGACCTTCATGTCCGTTCCACCATGAGGCCGCTGCTTCAGAGCTCCAAACGGATATGTGCCGTTGGCAGGATTCAAGTCGGATCGGGCAGAGATGGAGTTCTCACCGTTCTGAACGGGGTCACAGGCGTCGCAGCGGGACAACGGGTCCTCCATATAGTTATTATACCTGCAGTACACAGACACATGCAAGGGCCAAATGAAGACGGAAGCCATCAAAGAAACACAAGTGAGGGTGTGCAGCGGGACCGTACCTCATCAGACGCACCATGGACTCGATGTCCGTAACCAGAGTTTGGTTTCTGCGGAATATCTGTGCCCGTGGATTCTCGCTGAAGGAGAACCAGGACCCGTATTTCTGAACCAGCTCCTGACCTCCGCTCGCATTGAACACCTCCTCGAAGTACCTGCACAGAAAACAACAACTGCTGTGCTCCAGATCTCTAGCATGTTTGGATTGATTTGGTTGCAAGTGCAGTGTGCTAGAGAGACTATCGATCATTATTTTTCTGTTTATCACAGTAAAGCTGATTTGAAACAATCTGTATTGTATAAATCATTATAAATAAAGGAGACGTGACTTCCTCTCACACGATCCTCTGCATTCAGCGTCAGCGGTTTAGTCTCTCTTCATCCGTCGGCAGGCAGAAGTGTGCGATTACAGACAGAAGATGGACATTATGAGGTTGTGACAGATGTGGTCAGTGTGTCATGTGATTCACACTTAGATAATAAATACATCAACACTGCTGAGAGAGCGACTCTGTGGTTTCTCAACCTCTTCGACTTCTTCTTTAGAACATTTTCCAGTGAAGATGGTTATTAATCACTTATCTTTCTGCCACAGAATAAAAAAGGTAATTGCAACTTTTTCACCTCACAGTTCTGACTTTTTTCTTACAATTGTGAGTTTACATGTCACAATTCAGATTTAAAATCACAATTGTGTGAAAAGTATTGTGAGATGACAGTACAGTCCAAAAGTTTGGAACCACTAAGATTTTTAATGTTTTTAAAAGAAGTTTCGTCTGCTCACCAAGGCTACATTTATTTAATTAAAAATACAGTAAAAACAGTAATATTGTGAAATATTATTACAATTTAAAATAACTGTTTTCTATTTGAATATATTTGACAAAGTAATTTATTCCTGTGATCAAAGCTGAATTTTCAGCATCATTACTCCAGTCTTCAGTGTCACATGATCCTTCAGAAATCATTCTAATATGCTGATCTGCTGCTCAAGAAACATTTAATGTGTACAATTGTACAAAATATTTGTGTACAATATTTTTTTTCAGGATTATTTGATGAATAGAAAGTTCAAAAGAACAGTGTTTATCTGAAATCTAATCTTTTGTAACATTATAAATGTCTTTACTGCCACTTTTGATTGATTTAATGCATCCTTGCTGAATAAAAGTATTCATTTCTTTAATTTCTTTTCAAAAAAATAAAAATAAAAATTCTTACTGACCCCAAACTTTTGAACGGTAGTGTATAATGCTACAGAAGCTTTGTATTTCAGATAAATGCTGTTCTTTTGAACTTTCTATTCATCAAGGAATCCTGAAAAAAAAAGTACACAACTGTTTTCAACATTGAAAATAATCATAAATGTTTATTGAGCAGCAAATCAGCATATTAGAATGATTTCTGAAGGATCATGTGACACTGAAGACTGGAGTAATGATGCTGAAAATTCAGCTTTGCATCACAGGAATAAATTACTTTGTCAAATATATTTAAATAGTACACAGTTATTTTAAATTGTAATAATATTTCACAATATTACTGTTTTTACTGTATTTTTAATTAAATAAATGTAGCCTTGGTAAGCAGACGAAACTTCTTTCAAAAACATTAAAAATCTTAGTGGTTCCAAACTTTTGGACTGTACTGTATCTTCCTCTTTAATATTTAAGATGAGTCTACCTTACATTTATGTTTGAAATACTACTAATACTATAAATGCGCACATGACTTCATCACATGAGATCATGACGTCCTCCTCTGGCGGATCAGAACATGACTCTGGTTCAGATCCACCAATGTGTTGGTGCAAATTAGAAAACTTTACAAGTGAAGTTTGGAGTGCAAGATGAAATTTCTCAACTGTCCAAAGTAAATGAATTTGTTAAATGTGCCTAAATCAATAATCTCCACATGAGGTGTTATTCACAGGAATGAGCTGCTGGAACTCAATCCGTGTCCAACGGATGCACCGTTCTCTCAACTCAACTATAACTACAGACACGGACTTCAGCGTTACGCCTGATGACGATCTGTCCACAGAAAACTACATTTCTAAAACATTCTTCCACCTAAAAAATACTACCAAGAATATTGCAATGTCCGTCAGTCTCCATAAACGAGTTGTGTTTGGTTTAAACCAGGTAATATTTACACAAATGCCTGACGGCCGTGCAGCTGTGACAGAGGCAGCGAGTCTCTTTACTCACGGGATGTTGTAGCTGGCCCAGTATCCTGTCTTATACAGCTCTTCCGATCTGTCTGCTGTTACGATCATCCCACTGAGGAAACAGACAGAAGACACCACAGTTTCCACAGCTGATCAATGAGTTTATTATTCAAGAAGTAATGATTTCTCATTTGAGTTACACAGCCAATCAAAAGATCATTTAATATTTTTGAAAGAGTCTCTTCTGCTCACCGAGGCGGCGTTTATTTTATCAAAAACACAGTAAAAATAGTGAAATATTAATACAATGTAAATCAGCTGTTTTCTATGTGAATATATAGTAAAGTGTAATTTATTCCTGTGATCAAAGCTGAATTTTCAGCATCATTACACCAGTCTTCAGTGTCACATGATCCTTCAGAAATCATTCTGATATGATGATTTGCTGCTCAAGAAACATTATCAATGTTGACAGTTATGAAAACAGCTTCATATTTCTGTGGAAACTGTGATGCATTATGTGTTTCAGGATTCTTTGATGAAAAGAAAGTTCAAAAGAACATTTGAAACAGAATCTTTTATTTTTACTTTTGATAAAGTAAAAATAAAAGTCTCCATAAAAATCCACAAGGATCATGTGACTCTGAAGACTGGAGTAATGATGCTGAAAATTCAGCTTTGATCACAGGAATAAATTACACTTTACTATATATTCACATAGAAAACAGCTGATTTACATTGTAAAAATATTTCACTATTTTACTGTATTTCTGATCAAATAAATGCAGCGTTGGGGAGCAGAAGAGACTCTTTCAGGAACATGAAAAGATCTTAATTATTCCAAACGTTTGACCTCTAGTGAATGAATGCCTGGTGCTGAGACGTTTTCTTAGACGTTCTGCCTTAATTACGTAATGGTTATAAATGTTAATTTAACACCGTCTCTTTAAGGAGCAGTGCAGTAATGCAGGACAAGCACACTTACGGGATCTGCTCCAGAACTGTGAAGAGCCCTTGTTTTGAGTATTGCTGTCCCGGGACAAAGAGCTTGTAGTCGAGCACCATCCACTGATTGTTGTACCTGGCCAAGCATGCATCTCAATTTAGTCTGACCATCTGCTTTTATTCAAATGTTCTTGTTTATTAATTATGCATGCATGATGCATTAAAAGTTGCTTACGTCCCACTGTTGTGCTTGCTGAAGATGTCCGCCCACGCCTGACCGCTTTCAGCGAGTCGATTGGCCACGATGTTCCTCAGCCACTCCATGACAGCGCCGCTGGGCTGCACAAACTTCCACAGGTCAGGATTACTGTTGCCAATCGTGGTTTCCAAAGTCACCTGAAGAAAACACACAAATATTAAAGAAATAAACACTGCTCCATCCAACAAGATAACAGTTTAACTACGATTAAAAGAGTCTCACCAAACCACTGCTGAGCAGATAAAAGTCATCGCCGGAGAAAATACTGCCAGGATAGGAGGAAAACACCTGAGTTCTCCCGGGAATAATGTCCTTTCCTGCAGGAACAGAGATTAGTACAATATAGGACACAAACTAAGTGAACACACTCATGATCATGTTCACACCTGTGGGAGACGCGTGGAAAGCGAAGCTGTATCTCTTCAGTATCCGCAGCATTGACTGGTAGGTGTTCCACGTGTCATGTGACACCAGCAGATCCTTGCCGTCCGGAAGGAGTTTGATCAGAGCGGAGCACGAGCCCGAGCCGACGCTCCGAGAGCGGCTGGATTTGTTGAGCGCAGCCTCCAGGTCCTCCAGGTCTCCTCCCATCTGGAAAAGGCTGAACGGTAACGCAGAAAGGAAGAGCGCACATGCAATAATAATAATAATAATAATAATGCAGATGGACTAAAGAAAAAAGGCTATAGTAAGCTATACTCACAGGAAGCCCATGGGGTTGATGGAAAGACTCCCTAAAGGAAATTCAACCTGCCCATTGTAGCCGTCCTCCAAACCCTTCAGCTGCAGCAGAGACAAACGGACCTGAAAGAGAACAGGCCATGAACTACGAGAGGCTGAAAAACAGTCCAGTAGCTTTAGAGACGCTTCCCATTCAGTCAGTGACACTGATGCAACAGCAACCAATCACTCTTCAGTATGCAAATTAATGCAAGAATCAGAATGCACAAATTAAAATGACCGTCAGAAGGTGATTGAGGTCAATAGGATTTGTTCCTGATCATTTACTCTCCTCCATGTCATCCAAGATGTTCATGTCTTTCTTTCTTCAGTCAAAAAGAAATGAAGGTTTTTGATGAAAATATTCCAGGATTTTTCTCCATATAGTGGACTTCACTGGGGTTCAACGGGTTGAAGGTCCAAATGTCAGTTTCAGTGCAGCTTCAAAGAGCTCTACATGATCCCAGACGAGGAATAAGAGTCTGATCTAGAGAAACCATCGGACATATTCTAAAAAAATAAACATTATATACTTTTTAACCACAAATGCTCATCTTGCACTGCTCTGAGATGCTCCACGCATGACGTAATCATGTTGGAAGTATCACAGTAGAGCAAAAAACTCTCATTTTCTCCTCCAACGTGGTTGTTTTACCTTTTTTGTAAAGGCCGTTTGAGTCTTTGATGTTCGCTTTGTAAACACTGGATCGGTACTTCCACCTACGTCACACGTGATCTTTCCAACATGATTACGTCATGCGTGGAGCATCACAGAGCAGTGCAAGATGAGCATTTGTGGTTAAAAAGTATATAAATGTTTATTTCTTTGAGAAAATGGCTGATGGTTTCTCTAGATAAGACTCTTATTCCTCGTCTGGGATAGGGCTGGGTAGAAAAATATTGATTTCTCGATTTTAATCGATTCTCATTTTTACGAACCGATATTGATTCTTAAATCCCAAGAATCGATTAGTCTAGTCTGTTTTCAGTTGATGAATGAGCAGAATATGTAGCGCCTCCCATCCAATAAATCACAATAATCTGTTACTTTTGATATGAAGCAAAGTCTCAGATTTCAAATGACGTCCATCTTATTATGAGATTCAAAAAATAAATAGCGTTTTGGCGCTGTTTAATGTGGCGTGACGGATCGCTTTAGCGCCTCAGTTAAAGAGAAGCATGTGATCATCCTCTCCTCCGCTTTAATACCAGTTACAGCGAAATAAACATGCATGAACATCTGAAGGTATGTTAAAATATACAGTACAACTTACTGAAATCCGTATCATGTCTCGTGTAATCGCTCAATCAGTGCTTCAACCTCGGAAAGACTCAATAAAACAGCACGTGACGTCACATTTACCTCAGAAAAACATATTCAGTGACCATAAACTCATTAGTCAGCTAGAAAAGTGAACTCTAGAAAGATAAATATAGCTATGCACCGTTACATATTCATTATAATGTTCTTCAATATTTAATGCATGTTTGAATAAATCCGTTATGACAGCCGCGATTTAAATGTTTATATTTTTGGAGTAGAAATATAATAATGTAATTCTAAACTTTATTTATAATAAAAACATCATTGAGTGTAATTTAAGTGTTTGTGTATAAATAAGTTAAGTTAACCTTCAATATTATTATAATAGTACCAGCTGACTCTCACGTGTAGTTTTTTTCCTCTAGAAAATGTGGCATGTACTCTAACTGATCCAAAATAATCGATATCGAATCGAATTGAAATCATGTTAATAGAAATCAAATCGTGAAAATTGTGTCAATACCCAGCCCTCGTCTGGGATCATGTAGAGCTCTTTGAAGCTGCACTGAAACTGACATTTGGACCTTCAACCCGTTGAACCCCAGTGAAGTCCACTATATGGAGAAAATCCTGGAATGTTTTCCTCAAAAACCTTCATTTCTTTTCCACTGAAGAAAGAAACACATGAACATCTGGGATGACATGGAGGAGAGTAAATTATCAGGACATTTTAACTGTGAAGTGGGTGTAATGTTTACACAGACAGTGGAATAAGACGGGATGTTAGAGAAAGGCCTGCAGCTGAAGTGAAGCAGTCACCTGATGCCAGTATGGACAGTCGGTGTGCGCGTCCATCTGCTGCGCGAGCCACTGCAGGTTGGTGCTGATGTAGTCTTTGAGCCGCTCACAGTAGCCGACGTCTCGAGCGAACGGGCCGCAGTAACCCATCAGTGTGTTCATCCAGTGCTGGTAGATGAGCTGCGGCAGACCACAGGAGAAGATCGCACTCACTCAGCAGTGCTCATGGATCTGCTGCCTATCATGAAGTGTTGTCTATTTGTGTCCAGCACATGATCTCTCATCATGTCACACATGTGCATGTTACAGTATGTGGTAATGACAGACTCTGAACTCATCAGAAGTGTCCAACATCTACACATTGTTTGTTCGGTTAATTTAATGCATCATCTGGGCATCCGAACTGCACTATTTACACTAAAAAGGCAAATCAGGACGACCTACATGCTTGATGGCGTGTGCATCAGCTAGAAAAGTTAATTTCTTCTAAATTAATTTCTATAAAAACAATGAGAGAATGATATGTGACAAATGTTGGCAAAGCAAACCGTAAGTGTTTGGTGATTAACTTTACATCTTTTCTTGAAGCTATTTTGTACAGCATCTAAATATCAAAATAAAGCATGTAAAATTAAAATCACTTCACAAGAGATTATTTGCTGCCATCGTTCACATCCATATTGTAATGCTAGGAACGGATCTAACTGCAGGAGAGATTTTAATGAAAAATCAAAGCAGGAAACATCCAATGACTGACAACGAGCAAGAGAAACTCAAGGTGTATTTAAACACACAAGTTTAACAAGATGAGTTCACCAGACACACCTGGGGAAGAACTGGGAAAAACTACAAACTGACTACAAAATGGCACATGGGACAGAATACAGGAAGTGTAACAAAACGTCACAGAACGTATCGTGACTCCACTTGAAGGCCACATTAGCACTCTTAAAAATAAAGGCTCCAAAAGATGCCGTAGAAGAACCATGTCTGGTTCCCCAAAGAACCTTTCAGTGACCAGTTTGTCTTTGTGTGAAGAACATCTGAACCTTTTTTCACTATAAAGTGTCTTTTATGGAATGGAAAGATGTCATGGATGTTAAAGGTTCTTCATGGAGCCATCGACGCCAATAAAGCAGCTTTATTTTTAAGAGCCTGAGAGTGCGACTTTATATCTGTGCCCGTATTATTTTTTGTTAATGTGTCCTTCTCAAAATTAAAGCCCTTTTTGTAGGGTGACCATATGCGCCATTCTCCCAGGACACGTCCTGTCCAGGATTTCTAAGTTGCATAAAATGTCCCAGTTTTGGTTTTGTTTTCATATTTGCGGAAGGTAACGACTGAAAAATAATTTGACCAATAGCATGCATTATACATAATCAACCGATCGAGGCTTGCAAGAAGCCTGGATCTACAGAGAACAGTCAAAGCATTGCAAATACGACAACATTTTAATGCATTGCATGAAGAATGTCAATAAGACCTCGCGTTCCTAAATCGTGTTCCGGGGGCACATCGATATGACCACTTTCACAATTAAAGAGGCAAGGGCTCAAGCCATTTTAGGCAATTTAGAAATCCTGGACAGGATGCGTCCTGGGAGAATGGCACAAATGGTCACCCTACCTTTTTGACAATCACTTGGAATCATAAAACATATCTACAGGCCCTTATTAAAGACTGATCCATGTCATTATGGTTTATTTGTGAGGTGTCGTACCTGTGAGGTGACCTGAGCCTCCACGAGTCCGGCCGCGTACGCCTGCAGCGAGTCATTATAGGCGGTGCTGGTGCTGACCTCCAGATACGCCCACCTGACACACACACATACATCAGTTTATGGAGCAATGTTCCAGTCCAAGCTGTGTTACCGTCATCTCCACTGAGAAACACCTTCACTCTATAATGCTCTTCTTCTCATTTAATCATACTCTAGAATATCACGAAATGTGCAAAATAATCCTGAAGCAAGTATTCTTTATACAGTGCAATAATATTTCTCGTCTCTTCATAACATTAAGGTTGATCCACTGCAGTCACATGACTGTTTTAACAATGTCTTTAGTTCCTTTCTGGACCTTGAAAGTGTTGATTATATTGCTGTCTTTGGAATCATAAACCTCTCAGATTTCATCAAAAATATCTTAATGTGTGTTTTGTTGTTTTTGTACTACATGCATGTGATATTTTCTGACCCGATTTTACAGAAAAACATCCGACACAAACCATGTGATTAAAACACATTTGTGTGTAAAAGACGTAAATCTTTCTGTGTTGAGAGGAATAACACTCTGGTTGAGTTAAAAGTAACACAAAATGTGTCGTCCTTATCTAGAAAATATAAAAAGGTTGTTGTTTTCAACACTTCGGTTTTAAGAGTCAATAGGAGCCAAAAAACACCCAGATCCACCCTAACAGCTGCAAAACTGTGTGACGACATGACGAGAATCAGCGCCGGTGTGAGTGTTTCGAGAACAGGATTGAGACTACGTTTGGGGAGGAGAATGATCTTTTGACACGACAACTGATAACAAGAAACTTGACATCTGACAGCATCTCCAGGCCATGAACTCAGAGCACAGCTCATCTCAGCCACACGGTCCTGGAATCACTAAAGCAGAACCGCTGGATCAGGGAGGGCATTTCCTCCGTCATCACGTCATCAGTACATCTTCATAGACGCGTCTCATCTCTCCAGTTCTTTCAGGTTCAGCGTTGACTGTGAGAGCTTCACTGACTGCGGGTAACAGATACTGTCCGAGCGCCATCAGCACAACCTCATGCTGCTGTATGACGAAAATGTGACTCATTTTTTTATTCATTAAAACTAGAGTAAAATGCCCATGTATTTAGTCGACTGTAAACCGGACTACCCAGATGGATTTCAATTTATTCTTTCAGTTCAGTTTTTGTTGAGTTTTAATTTTTTATTTAGTGTTTTGTTTGAGTTTTGTTGTTGTTTCTTCCATTATATTCAGTTTCAGTGTTTCAGAGCTGCCAAAGTGAACAGAGCTGAATGTAAATCTAGTGTCATGTTTACTGCAGGTGGATTGATTGTAAATGCTCAAAATTGACTGATTTGACCGGTCAGTTTTATTTTGTTAGTTTTGTTGGTTAATGTGGTTGAGTTTCAGCTTTTTTCCACTTTTGTTATTTAGGTTTTCATTAGTTTTCACTAACAGTGAAATGTTCACAGATGTCTGAAATGACTTTCACACAAAACGGAAAAGAAACAGCCATGATTCTGTCTGAAGGAAGTGTGAACAAGTTTTCTGTTGAGTTTATTCTTCTGAAGGTCTAAAATGTGAGAAAGATTTCCCACAGTTCTGTCACGAGTGTTCAACACTGGATCCCCGACTGAAGAAATAAAAGAGAAATGATCTCCAGCACTTCTACTGTTGTTATTCATCTAATAGTAATAGAGTATTTTAGATATTTCACTCTTTTTATTTATGTATATTTTTATATACAGATATACACTTCTTGCCCTTAATTTAAACAGTAAGGGAGCCTCCTTAATTTTATGTTAATTTTCAAAAATCATTCATATAATGTTGTGAAAAAGTTTCACCAAACTGCTGCCTCTCCTGTCAGAAGCACCCAAGAAAACTGTCAGCAGTGCGAGAATGAGGTGGGCGGAGCTACAGGTGCTGCTCCACCCCATGACTGCTCTCATTGGCTCACACGATTAAGAATGCATGTTATGCTGCGTTCCAAACAACTCATGAGATTCAGATTTTTCCCAACTCCTACTTGGAAATAGCCTGGAATGCTGCTCAAAATCGGACATCAGACCTGTGAACTCAACCCTGACCTCAGCGAGACACGTCATTTGACGTCACATCCAATATGGCGGCAAATCCTGCTTTCAACTAGCATAGCGTGGAGCAACTCTGTCAAATGTAAAAACAAACTTTTAACACACTGTACATCTATCCTCACTCCCTCAGCTTCATTCCTGTCAAAAGATAAATATAGCGGCGCTACTAGATAAAATATTACAATACAAAGATGCACTGTGCTACAGCCTTTATGTAAAGAGGCCATGTGCTGCGTTCGTCCAATCAGTGACACTGACACCACAAATATGTAAATAAGAACATTAACTCAGGGTTCAGGTGTGTGAAAGGTGAAGCAACTGATATCTCAGGATTGCTTTACCCAGGATTAAAAGTGCAGTATGTAATATTGACAGCTAGTGGTTGTAATGGGTACTGCAGTCCTCCTCCTCAGACGCGGGTTGCCGGTTTGAGGGCTCAAAACAGAAACGAGTGCAGTAGACAGTGGAAAACGAGGAGACTTACAGTGTAAGTTGATGAGTTGATTTATCTGCGTTTTAATATGCCTCTGGTCATAGAAATTGTAGATAGATGCTGAGGATTTTAAGTTTGGTAGAATCTGCGATCTCTAACCCAGTTCGTCCGCTGGCTTCCGTGGCTGCGATACCATGGCTGTCAACACTCCCGTTTTTTCCGGGTTTCTCACGTATTTTAGCTCTTTTCCCGCTGTCTTCCCGTTTTAGTATTTTCCCGTAAAATATCCCGTATTTTTACGCTCGGATTGTGTTAACTCAGAACACGCAACTATCTGTGTCTGTGAAGTGGCTTGCACTTGGGTTGCTAGACCTCCAGTCAAGCAGGTGGCAGTATACAGACAGTAGCTTAGGCTACTATCGAAGAAGAAGAAGAAGACAGTTGCAGCGGCGGGCGGGAGGAAAAAGTAGCAGGAACTGAACTTCAAGGAGAGTAGAGTAGATGAGTGTGATGTGCGATGATGGATCAGGACGCCGACGGCCAAAATCACATAATTACCCACCAACCAAAACCGAGGACATTATGCCAATATTTGACTAAATGGGAGACCACCTTCCACTACCTGACAAGCAGCCATGTAGGTCCAAATTATGCCTCTGAAGGGTGACAAGGTTGTCTTTACTGCCTCTTTCACACATTCTTTCTGTCTGTCTGTCTCTTTCTCACGGTTTCTTTCTCACTCCTACCCCCAACATTAAGCTAAAACACGTTGTAGCAAATGAAAATGTGTAAGTAATGTTTATTTTGTTCATAAATAAAGCACTTTAAACATATCCATTGGTCTGCCATTCTTTAATATATATTGTGTAGTTATAAACTCTTTAGACTGTTAATGATTAGTGCTTTTTTAAAAAAGTTTGTGGGTAATAATCGTGTAAAAAAAATCCCTTATTTTGGGGATGGATTCCAGGAAATCTCCCTTATTTTCAGTGTTCAATGTTGACAGCTATGTGCGATACGCTGTTTTCCACCAACTGGCAACCCAGGGTGTCGAAATAATATTGGGTAAATTGGCAGCGGGCGGGGTCACAGAGACCAAAACAAAAACAGATGTTGCACCCCAATTTGCCTACTTATACTACGCCCTAAAAGTATGTACTCTTTCTGTGAACAAAAAGTACTTACTTTTGAGTGTGTAGCAAAAGAGTAGACAAGCTTTCGGGCTCTCTGTCGCATCCTGTCACCGGAAACTAGCCTGTCAATCATCTTACATCCTACACATTTCATTTAGCTAATTACCTACCATACCGATTTCAAAACACTGCTTCAGGAAGCTTCGGAGCGTTATGAATCAGTGTATTGAATCATGATTTGGATTGCGCGTCAAACTGCTGAAATCACGTGACTTTGGCGCTCTGAACAAACAGATTCGACACACTGATTCATTTATGATCCGAAGCTTCCTGAAGCAGTGTTTTGAAATCGGCCATCACCAAATAAGTCGTTATTTTGTTTTGTTTTTTGGCGTACCAAAAATATTCTTGTGGCTTTATAATATTAATATTGAACCACTGTACTCACATGAACTGATTTAAATATGTTTTTAGTACATTAATGGATCTTGAGAGAGGAAGGCTTTTAAAATTTTATCTGAACATGTATAGCTACTTGCATTAGTTCACTATCAAAACAACTGATCCTGAATCACAGCCATATTATACTCAGGTATTAATACCCTTACCCTGTGTTATTGATGTCTGTGAGGTTATTAATACCCTTACCCTGTGTTATTGATATGGTTTATGAAGTTATTAATACCCTTACCCTGTGTTGTTGATGTGGTCAGTGAAGTTGGCGACCGCGACAGAGCCCGTCTGAAGTCCCTCTTTCAGGAACAGACGGGATGTTTTCTCATCATAGAGCGCAGAGTAGATTTGAGCTCGTGACACATTTAAAACACAAACTAGACACAAAAACAAGTGATGAAACGCCATTGATCCTCCAGAAACACTCTTCTCCCTTTTCTTCTGAGGTTTACTGGTGTTCTGCAAACTGACTCAGCTGCATTACAGCCACCAACTGGACGGGAGCGCGCAGAGCAGCTGACAAACTTTGATCTCGCCGCCGCGCGGTCACGTGATTCTTGTAGTTGCAAACAGCTTCACCATGAGCGCGCTCAAGCTCAGACCGGCGCACTTATAATTCATTTTCAGATGATAAAAAAAGAATATCCCGTCAAAATAGTAGAGAACTGTGTGAGACATTTCCATACAAGAGCTAGATGCAGCGATTAAACAGAGAACCTGATGGTTTAACTACAGATTCTGTTTTTAAATTCTATGGGATGACCTAAAATATATTTTATTTGAAACCTTACAAGACTGTATAAATAATAAAGACTTATTGCCAACTATGAAACAAGGGCTTATAATTTTGATACCAAAGCCAGAAAAGATTATTAGATAACTTACTCACTTTTGGTTTTGGTTATAAGTTTATAAACATTGTTAGAATGCTTTACAAAGACATAAACAGCTCTGTCGCTCTTACATGTCCAATAGGATTATTATATAGTAAATTCATATTTATGCATTACAAATCATTTGAATAATAAATTAACTTATTAGTTATGTTAAACAAATCAAGAACAAAATAAAAAATACAAATGTGTGTATATTACATTAACCCCTTCAGACCTGAATTATGTTCCACTGAGCAAAAAAAAAATTGTATCCACTTGATATTTGTTCTTCTTTAATGTATAAATGAGTCTAAAAAAATTTGTGCAAACTCATTTTTTTAGTAGATTTTTTTTCATGTCCACTACAATGGACATCAGGGCTCAAGCAACAAAAAACTGTCATATTTTAACCATACAGTTCTTATGAGCTAGAGTTCAAACACAATATGTGAACCATAGCATTGAATATTTTGAAAAGAACACATACTGTAACAAAGAGCAATGCAATACGAATTTAGAGATGAATTCTTAAAAAACTTGTTTTATTATTTTTGTTGTTTGCAGTGGGTGAATGGGAATATGTGAATATATGTCTGTGTGTGTTTGTGGGGTGTGTTGTGTGTACTTGCTGTTTTTGATACATATATGATTGTGTGCATATAACATCAGGGCATCAGTGTGTGTGTGTGTGTGTGCGTGTGTATGTGTATGTGCGTGCGTGTGTGTGTGTGTGTGTGTGATTGTGTGTGTGTGTGTTGCAGTGTATGCACTCATTTCACATTTGCTATTTCTGTTTTTCACTAAAACTAATGAAAAACTGAATGACAGCTTCTGATCACAACATAGAAGACAAAATTTTTGCAAAAAAAGAAAAAAAAAAAGAAAAAAAGACCCAATGTCCATTGTGATGGACATCAAACTTTAAAAAAAATCGTACTCGGTTACTAACGTAACCTCGGTTCCCTGAGATACGGAACGAGTACTGCGTATGGGGAACATACTGAAGCCTTTTCAATAACGCAGTGTAACTGCACCGTCATTGGTTCACTCATAGACAAGTTGTTGAACCAATGACGGCGCGGCATAGCTGCGCGGCCTATGGCGACAAAGCGCGCGAATCTTCTCGCCGAAAGGGGCGGGGTAATGTGCTATATAAGTAGGCATTTTGCCATAGGCCTCAGGCCATATCGACTGAAGCGACGACACTGAAGCCGCAGCCTCATGGCATGGCAAGTAACGCAGTACTCGTTCCGTATCTCAGGGAACCAAGGTTACATTTGTAACCGAGTACGTTCCCTTTCGATACTTCACTCGTACTGCGTATGGGGAACGAATTCAACCGTGGGAACGACTGGACTTGTCTGGATGCCAAAAGGGAACCATAGGACAAGTAAGAAGGCCGAAGCCACCGAACCCTGTTACACTACAAGTGGAGATAACTCCTGAATAGGGGAGAAGCGGAGCTCCATGGAGGCCGCTAATCACACCGTAAGGACCCGAGCTTGCAAGGTTGGAACGTCCAACTGATAAAATCTGACAAAAGTGGACGGCGAAGCCCAGCCGGCCGCCTCACAGATGTCTTTAATGGAAACTCCACTGGACCAGGCCCAAGAGGAGGCCATTCCCCTAGTGGAGTGGACTCTAACTCCAATGGGGCAGTCTATGCCCACAGTGGAGTAACATAGAGCAATGGCGTCGACTATCCAACACGAGAGACGTTGCTTTGAGACCGAAGACCCCTTGGTGCGGCCGCCAAAACAAACAAAGAGCTGATCCAATTGCCGAAAAAGCTGTGATCACTCAATATAGGTCCGCAATGCCCTAACGGGGCAGAGTAACTCCAGCTCTTGCTCATCTGATGAAGGAGGAAGCGCAAAGAGAGTGAAATGACCTGTGCCCTGAACGGAGTTGAGAGCACCTTGGGAACATAGCCAAGCCTGGGTTTCAGAATGACCTTAGAGTCACCGGGCCCAAACTCAAGGCAAGCAGGGCTCACAGAGAGGGCCTGCAAGTCGCCAGCACGCTTAACCGATGCTAGCGCAAGTAGCAGAGCGGTTTTGAGCGTCAGGGGCCTAAGATCCGCTGAGCGCAGAGGCTCAAAGGGAGGTCCTTTGAGAGCTCTAAGGACCAGAGAGAGGTCCCAGGTGGGAACAGTGAGGGGACGAGGTGGATTCAATCGCCTAGAACCCCTCAGAAAATGCACTACAAGGCTGTTTCGTCCCACCGACTGGCCAGCGATAGAAGAGTGAAATGCTGAGATGGCTGCTACGTAGACTTTGAGCGTGGAAGGGGCACGCCCCAAATCCAGACGCTCCTGGAGGAAAGACAGTATCGGTGATACGTCACACTCCACTGGGTCTATGTTGCGTGTGGAACACCAATCAACAAAGACCGACCACTTCCAAGCATAGAGGCGTCTCGTAGACGGAGCCCTCACCTGCGAAATGGTGTCTAGCACGTCCCTGGGGAGGTCAGAAGGCTCCCATCGAGGGACCAAAGGTGCAGAGCCCAAAGTTCTGGCCGTGGGTGCCAGATCGTCCCTTTTGCTTGAGACAGAAGGTCTCGTCTCAAGGGAATGGGCCACGGAGATTTTGTGGAGAGCATGAACAGCTCTGAGGACCAAACTTGGCTCCTCCAGAGTGGGCTACAAAGAGGACTCTGTGTTTGTCTTCCCTGACTCGTCTGATGACCTAGGGAATCAGAGCAACTGGGGGAAAAGCATAAAGGAGAGCGTTGGGCCAAACGTGGGCCAACGCATCGTCCTCCTTCGAAAAATAAGTTGGGCAATGAGAGTTGTCTTCTGAGGCAAAGAGGTCTACCTCTGCCCTCCCGAAGGATTCCCATATCGTGAGAACCGTCTGGGGGTGGAGCGTCCACCCGTCCGAGGGGACGTTGCTCCGCGATAGCATATCTCCTCCCAGATTGCTCTTCCCATGTATGTGCGTCGCCCTGAGCGACAGGAACCTGGGTGATGCCCATTCCAAAAGGCGCTTCGCCAGAGAGTATAAGCGACTGGACGAAAGACCGCCCTGGCAATTTATGAACGACACCACTGTCATACTGTCCGATTGAACTAGGATGTGGCGTCCCGTCAGGTGAGCCTGAAATGAGTGAAGGGCTCACATCACTGCCAGCATCTCGAGGCAGTTGATGTGTAGATGGCTTTCCTCATGGGGCCACGAGCCGAAAGCCGGTCTGCCCTCGCACAGAGCGCCCCAACCCGAGTTGGGCACATCTGTCGAGAGCACCGTCCTTTGTGATACCGCCTGAAGGGGTACTCCAAGACTGAACCAAGCGGGGTTCATCCAAGGTTTCAGGGCTGAGAGACAGGCCTGATTGACTTTGAGACGCAGGCGGCCGTGCCACCAAGCGTGAGGAGGGACCCGAAACTACAACGAGTACTGCAGAGGCTGCATCCGAAGAAGGCCGAGCTGTAGAACTGGGGAGGCGGAAGCCATCAGCCCTAACAACCTCTGGAAAACTTCAGAGGGAGATAGGCTTTGTTCTCGACGGAAGCCATGAGCTGCTGAATGGCCAGAGCGCATTCTGGCGAGACGAAATACGTTGACTGGGAAGCAGTGAGCTCTTGGCTATGTTGACCCTGAGACCTAGGCACTCTAGGTGGCTGAGGAGCACGGATCTGTGATGTTCCAGCTCTGTCTGCGAATTGGCTAGAATGAGCCAATCATCGAGATAATTCAGAACCCGGATTCCCATCTGTCTCTGTGGGGAAAGTGCCGCGTTCATGCACTTGATAAAATTGCGAGGAGCCAGAGACAGCCCGAAGGGAAGGACTGTATATTGGTAAGCCACACCCTCGAATGCGAATCTCAAGAATCGCCTGTGATGGGGGGCTATCTGGATGTGAAAGTATGCGTCTTTCAGATCCAGCGAGCAAAACCAGTCCTTGTGACAAATCTGTGCGAGGATCTGCTTCAGCGTTAGCATCTTGAACTTCCGTTTCTTGAGGGAGCGGTTCAAGAGCCTGAGATCCAAGATGGGTCTGAGACCGCCATCTTTCTTGGGGACCAGGAAGTAGCGGCTGTAAAAGCCTGACTCGATCTCCGGGAAGGGGACTACTACAAAACCTCGGCTCGGAGGACGTGAGCGTCGTCCGATTTTACTGAGGTCTGAAGCACCCCGCCGAAGTGCGGGGGCCTTCAGGCAAATTGGAGCGAGTATCCCTGACTTATAGTCCCTAAAATCCAGCTTGACACCCTGGGGATGGCCTGTCAAGCCTCGGCCCGGGTGGCAAGGGGTAAAAAGATGTCGGATGACGGGCCGCCGAGAGGGGAGCCGTACACAGAGTTGAGTGGAAGAGGAAATTTGCTCTTTCCTGGAAGAAGTAAAAAACTGTTCGCCGTGAAAATGGTGGTTTGTGAGGACGCAACATTTGTGGTCCCAGCTACAACACATGGCATGTATCCCACGCCCAGAGTTGAACGAGGCGGAGGGGAGATTGCACGAAGGAGCTTTTGGGGTGGTCCGGTCGCAACGAGACATTCCCCAATCCTCTTCAGTCCTGGTGGATCAGGATGACTTTGGAGTCACCGGGTCCAGCACAATCTTGGGCCGAGGTCCCTGGCGCTGGCAATGCTCCTTAGGCGGCGCTGCCTGAGAGGTAGAGGGGGCAGGCTTGCTCTGCTGAGCCGGCGCAGGCCTGGGGCGGCTTGAAGCAGAGACAGAGCTGGAGCGTTTGGGCAGAAAGTGTCTCATCGCTTGAGAAGACTTCTGTGCTGCAGTAAATCGCTCGGTGAAACCCTCTACAGCAGGCCCAAAGAGACCGGACGGGGAAACCGGAGCGTCCAAGAAGGCCGTCTTATCCTGATCCTTTATCTCGGTCAAATTGAGCCACAGGTGGCGCTCAAGAACTACCAGGCTGGCCATGGATCTTCCAATCACCTGGGCTGTGGCCTACGTGGCCCGCAGGGCTAGGTCGGTGGCTCTGCGGAGGTCTCTGAAGGCAGGTGCATGACGGGGGACTGCTCTCTGGTGGAAGAAGGCGAGGCACGCGGGAGCTGGGCCGACGTGAGCTCACACGACTCTGGGCGCTGGACCGTTCTGCCCCACTGTCTCTTCCTGGCCGGCTCGCGGGAGGAAGGAGACGGGAGGGCGCGAGCGGCGGGGCCGCCTTCAGTGAAGAAGGAGACCCGTGAGCGCAGAGCAGCCAGACTCATGCACTCGCAGTGCGGGCATGAGGCCCCAGCGAGTGCGCCTTCAGCGTGGGACTTGCCCAGGCATCCAACACACTCACCGTGCCCGTCGTTCTCATGCAGAGGGGCTCTGCATGTGCCACACGAGTGGTGCGGCATTTTGACAAACACCGCCGCCACGAAAACGGCGATTGTGGGGCTCTTTTACAGTGGCGAGGGCCGCGGAAAGCTCTTTTAGAGCGGTAGAACCACTGGAAATTGCTCTTTAGAGCGGTTAAATAAACCGCGGGGAAAAGCTCTTCTAGGCGCGCCGGATGGCGGCAGCAGACACGCTGAGAATAGCAGCCAGAAACGGGAAGCGGGAGGCGGGTGTCTCAAAGACGGCGCTCTAGGCGGCAGTCCCCGAGAGCAAGAGCACTGTCACAGCCGGCGGCTCAGCTGGGTCCGCTGCGGGAGCCTCTTCGACGGCGGCAGCGAGCTTTTTTCCAGGCAGCAAGCTTCAGCAGGGATCAGCGAAGAGATGTGTAGTCGTCGCTGAAGGAGAAAGGACTGAGGCCTATGGCGAAATGCCTACTTATATAGCACATTACCCTGCCCCTTTTGGCGGGAAGATTCGCACGCTTTGTCGCCATAGGCCGCGTAGCTATGCCGCGCCGTCATTGGTTCAACAACTTGTCTATGAGTGAACCAATGACGGTGCAGTTACACTGCGTTATTGAAAAGGCTTCAGTAATGAGGAAAAAAGGAGACTTTTCCCCATACGCAGTACGAGTGAAGTATCGAAAGTGATCCTGTGTTCTTCAGCTCTGAAAGATTTTCAAATTAACTTTGAATATTATCACTTGATACAATTAAGATTATAATAGGTGCAAGTTGATGATGCCATGAATATAGATCTTCATATAAAAGATAAAAAAAGGAGCTCCTCCTCCTCCTGTCTAGTTGGTTAGCCATGCCTGTTTTTGGTGATGCCTGAAGCCCAATCAGATTAAGTTCTGGGTCATTCTTTCATTGTGATTGGTAGATCAGGGACTAATTGATGACCAGGCAGTACTTATATTATAAAAACATAAAGGGCCCTATAATACACCCGGCGCAATGCGACGCAAGGCGCAGCGCAAGTGTGTTTGCTAGTTTGCATCCGGCGCCGTTAGCGTTTTCCCGTTCAGCGCCACGTCCTTAAATTAGTAAATGCATTTGCGCCAGTTAGTGCGCCCATGGGCGTGCTGGTCTAAAAAAGAGGTGTGTTCAGGCGCATTGCCGGCGCATTGCTATTTTAAGGAGCTGAAAATAGACTGCGCCATAGACCAACTCAAACCTGGTCTAAAGTCTAAAGTCAATGGCGCAATATTTTTTTGTTAGAGCGCGTTGGTAGAAACTGCGCCTCTGGGCGCGTCCACAGTGCGCGTTGACTTTGCTTATTACACACAGGGATGCGCATCACACAAACATGCCAAATATTAAAAACAAAAGGATTACAGTGTAAAAGAATATTAATGTGTAGGCTACATAAATATAAAAATGTAATGATGAATAGTCATTGCGTGTATTAGAATTAGGCTACCTATTTTCAATTCAGCCTATTACTACTTATAATGATGAACGAAATTGGCTAATTAATTGAACAATCGTGCCAATACACACACATATATGTTAACTGACGCGGAGCTATTTGAAAGCCTGCATCCAACGCAGACGACTGAAAGATTGACTGGCCACTTAACAGGTAATTTCAGCAAAACATCACTCGCTGAACTCCTCAGTTGAATCGGTGTGTTTAATAAGTCACTGTATTTTATAATGTTATATAATATATAATTATATAATATATATAATGTTATATCCTGCTTGTCCCATAGATGATCTGCTCGCGCGCTTTAACTTCGCGCACGAGCAGATCGGTTTCTTCGCTTGAAAAGCGTTCAACTTTTCCGCCAACAAATTACGGCATGTAAATAGCAATCCGCCATGGCGCGAGCGCATCTCACTCTTAAAGGGAATGGGAGATGACACTCTGATTGGTTTATTGAACGTTACGCCCATTACTCATTAAGAGAATAGGGACAACCCATGTCAAAAATGTGCCCCGGCGCACGGACCGTTTTTCCGTCGTTAAAATAGCAAAAGTGGATTTGGACACGCCCTGAGTGCACCTGCGTCGTGCGCTTTACACTTTGCGTTTAGATCGTTAAAATAGGGCCCAAAATCTTATTGGTTTAAACCAAAATCCATGTGATGTCCATTCCAATGGACGTAGAGTCTGATGGGGTTAAACAATTGTTACTTTTTAACAAGTTTTATTAAGTTTTTTGTTCCTGAAATCTGATGGAGGGAGGATCCAGGTCCAAGCTGTGCGGATCCACTGGAGCGTTTCAGCTGTGAAGTGAAACTGCCTGCCTGATTTATGATGATGTTTACTAATGTTTGATGAATCAGATGTTAGGGTCACAAACATAAATTTAAGAAACTGCTGAAAATGAGCTTATACCACTTTAATATTACTGGTATGAAATACTTACTGTAGGGTGACCACCCGTCCCGCTTTGCGTTGTACCGCACAGCATTTTAACTGTCCCGCACGTCGCATATTGAGAAAATGTCCCGCATTTTCATCAGTCTGTTCTGACGAGCATACAGCAGCCTGCTGGAGCAATTGTGTAGTGATCATATTCTCCAACAGAGGGGGCTGTGCAGCTACACTTGGTCGCGCGCGCGCCGCTACTTCGTGAGGAACGTAATCTGGATCAGGACCAGAGCAAAGCGCCATTATCGTCAAATATCAAAATAAACATCGTTATCAGTTTCAAGGTTAGTAACATACTAACTATTCAAACTGTTTGTATGTTTTATAACAGGGTGCGAGATTGTTTTGCACAATTTTAAACGTCCACAAAAGTTCCGCAGTCACAACGCAGCAATTTCCACACACACGTCTTAAAGCAGAACTAAGTAACTTTTTTTACCTTCATAAATAGCTTTCTAAGTCCTTACGATGGTTAATTGACTTGTAGTGGTGTGTTTGAGGCGAGCACTAACCCCCTCTGGCACGTCTACGCCAGAATACAGCACTTGCAACTTGAGCTGCACCGACCCGAAACAATCTCGCCTCATGTTCACGTTCACGCGAGAGTGACAAAATGCTTTACGGTAATTCAAAAACAATGTATATATTATGACTTTATAAGACAATTTCGAAAATTACCCACCTCCATCGAGTGTACTGTATTTGCAAATTACCCACCTCCTCTTTCTTGTACTATATTTGCAAAACTACTGCGCTGGTGAGCGTTGTAGTCGTTGTAGTCCAGAGCTGCGCTTGAAGTATTTACGACAGTGTGATTCACTGAAGGAAACTGTAGGGGGAGCTTCACAAATCTTACTGAGTTCTGCTTTAACTACGTGGTGAAGGTACACTCAGTCAGATATGAATAAATAAAAAATAAAATAAAATAATACACATACTTTTTGCTAAAAATAAGTCTAAAATGCAAAATAATAGTTAAAATTAGTTAAAAGTTAAAAAGTTAAAAGTTGTAGCCTAATTTCTGGACAGTAGCTAAAAACAGCATGTGAAAATTAAAATATTGAATTAAATTGTTAAATATTTATCTTCTTATAGGCTTATTTATGTTTTATTTTTGAAATGTAATATGTTTTTGTAAAGTCACACGAATGTTAGACTATAACAGTATTGTTTAGAACTGCTTTTACAGTGGTTATTAATTGTGTAAAAGTTTTTTTTTGTTGTTGTATTTAAACCAGAGCAAAAATCCTAATAATAAAACTAAATCATAATTATTCATGTAATAATAGCCTATAAGGAACCCACAACAATTAAAAACAAAAACATTAAAAAATGTATTGTCCCTGTTTTTTAAATAGATAATAACAAATGAGATTTTTGTTCACCTAAAATAGGAAATGTCCCCAGTTTTCATTTCAGAAATCTGGTCACCTAATTCAAAAATAGTTATCTGCACGATGCCTGCTGCCTTTAGGTCAGTGATATTTAATTTAAATGACATGTAAAATAAAAACATACATTGTGATGTAATGGTGTTTTCTGGAAGGGACTAAAAAACAAAGTATTTTTATCAGCTGAAAGGCAGAATACAAGTGTTGTTATTAAGTAAGATAGACATTATATAACTGCTTCAGGTTATGTTTTAGTGTTGGAAACATGTCCCACATATATTTTTTGTTAGTTTTTGTAAGTTTGTGAGAGCTATTTTTGTTAAATTTGGATTGCTAATATAGCAGAGGTATTTTTTAGGTATTTATTTTTCAAATACAGAAGAGACATTATTTCTATCATTATTTCATTTGTTATTTTTGAAAGTTGTCATAATAACACATGTTGAGTAACCTCTGAGAAGCCTATCTGAATTTGTGTCTTTGGTTATGGATAGTATTTTGTAATATAACAATTTTCTATCCATACAGAGGAGGCATACTTTAAATGTGCTGAAATTATAAGGCATCTTTGAGTAAACTTCGAGTATCATTTGAGTATCTCATTGCCGGGCCGAGTGTCCTGGTTTTCGCTAATCAAAATATGGTCACCCTAGTCTAATTATTTAACCGAGGTAAATTCAATTTTCAATTCTAGGGCACCTTTAAATAAAGTTTGTTGTTTTTGTACTGCAGGCATGTGAAATTTTCTGACCCGATTTTACAAAAAACACCTGACACAAACCATGTGATTAAAACACATTTGTGCGTAAAAGACGTAAAACTATCTGTGTTGAGAGGAATAACACTCTGAGTTAAAAGTAACACAAAATGTGTCGTCCTTATCTAGACACACAGATGTGTTGAGAAATAAAAAGGTTGTGGTTTTCAACACTTCGGTTTTAAGAGTCTATAAGAGCGAAAAACACCCAGATCTCTTCGTTTAGTGCAAAAACAGCCGCAAAACTGTGTGACGACATGACGAGAATCAGCGCTGGTGTGAGTGTTTTGTGTACATGACTGAGACTACATTTGGGGAGGAGAATGATCTTTTGACATGACAACTGACAACAAGAAACTTGATCAAAATGAAGTTAATTGTGGTCTTTTATCCATCATCTCCAGGCCGCACCTCATCTCAACTCTCGTGTAGCCACAGCTTCAGACTGACGGCAGAAGGTCTGACTCTATCACAGCTTTCAGTGGCCAAGGACCAGGACATTTGACTGACATGTAACACAACCAATTACAGTTCGATGTCCCTACAATAAATTATTGTGCAAGTTTATTGCAACAATGGAGCTGTGATATTCACATACTTTTGAAAATCCAGCGTTTAGTTGATCCTGGAAAATGCTCATTGTCACAGCTGTAAACACAACAGCTTTCTTCTTCTTCCATGATGGAGTTTTCCAGGTGGACCATCAAAGAATGCAACACGTCTCCCGGACTTCCTGTAGAATTCAACCAACCAGATGACGACTTCAAAAAGTGTTTCCAGTTAAGTGTGCCATATGCATCAGAAGCTCAGCCAGCGGTCTCTGGGCGTGACGTCTGAGGCTGAGACTACATCTCAACCAGCGTACAAACCCACGTTCCTGGAATCACTAAACCAGAACTGCCTGCTATCATCGCGTCATCAGTAGATCTTTGTAAACACGTCTCATCTCTCCAGTTCTTTCAGGTTCAGCATTGACTGTAAGATCTCCACTGACTGCGATTACTGGCACTGTCCGAGCGCCATCAGAACAACATCACACTGTAAGTCTTTCTATCTTCATACAAGATGCATGTTAAAGTCCTTGTTTTACACACTCGGCCGCATGTCATACCAAGTTACAATAAACTGGGCATGTTGATCTGCAAAGACAACCTTTTTATGTTTGGGTAACATTGTTTTATTATATATATATATATATTTATATATATATATATATACAGTACAGTCCAAAAGTTTGGAACCACTAAGATTTTTAATGTTTTTAAAAGAAGTTTCGTCTGCTCACCAAGGCTACATTTATTTAATTAAAAATACAGTAAAAAACAGTAATATTGTGAAATATTATTACAATTTAAAATAACTGTTTTCTATTTGAATATATTTCACAAAGTAATTTATTCCTGTGATGCAAAGCTGAATTTTCAGCATCATTACTCCAGTCTTCAGTGTCACATGATCCTTCAGAAATCATTCTAATATGATGATCTGCTGCTCAAGAAACATTTAATGTGTACAATTGTACAAAATATTTGTGTACAATATTTTTTTTCAGGATTATTTGATGATATAGAAAGTTCAAAAGAACAGTGTTTATCTGAAATCTAATCTTTTGTAACATTATAAATGTCTTTACTGCCACTTTTGATTGATTTAATGCATCCTTGCTGAATAAAAGTATTCATTTCTTTAATTTCTTTTCAAAAAAATAAAAATAAAAATTCTTACTGACCCCAAACTTTTGAACGGTAGTGTATAATGCTACAGAAGCTTTGTGTTTCAGATAAATGCTGTTCTTTTGAACTTTCTATTCATCAAGGAATCCTGAAAAAAAAAGTACACAACTGTTTTCAACATTGATAATAATCATAAATGTTTATTGAGCAGCAAATCAGCATATTAGAATGATTTCTGAAGGATCATGTGACACTGAAGACTGGAGTAACTGATGCTGAAAATTCAGCTTTGATCACAGGAATAAATTACTTTGTCAAATATATTTAAATAGTACACAGTTATTTTAAATTGTAATAATATTTCACAATATTACTGTTTTTTACTGTATTTTTAATTAAATAAATGTAGCCTTGGTGAGCAGACGAAACTTCTTTTAAAAACATTAAAAATCTTAGTGGTTCCAAACTTTTGGACTGTACTGTATATATATATATATATATATATATATAAACACACCTAAATTCAATCTGTTCATCATAAAGTGTGATCAAGACTATTCAGAAAATTTGGACTAAAGTACTCAATTCATATGGATTAGTTTTACGATCTCTTCATGAACTTGTTTAAGTGTCAAAGTTTTGGTTGGGTAGCTGTCAATGGAGGAACTGAAATCCCTCAGATTTCATCAAAAATATCTTAATTTGTTTTCTGAAGACGAAAGAAAGTCTCACGGTGTGAGGTTGAGGAATTAATGACAGAAATTTTATTTTTGGGTGAACTAACCCTTTAAAAGGACACATTTTCTTTGCAATCTGGCAACCATTCACACACGCTCTCTCTGAGAAAGAAGCACAGATGATCTGAACACAAGTGAGCTGGAGTTCAGAAATCTCAGTTTGAGATATTCTGCTTTAATGAGAATCGTTCAGTCAGTCTGTTCCTTCACGAGCCGCGACTAAATCTGCCATCAAACCTTCAGTGATGAACTGTAATAAATACAAACATGAAATCTGACTATTACACACCTTTGTGTGACAAAAGGTCTTTTTGCTGTTGTTTTAATAGAAAAACATTCATGTAATTTAGAATTACTGGAATTACTATTAGGAATTTGACTGCTTTAATTTTTGTGTTTGTTTTCTTGTTTAATTTACATAATAAATAGCCTATAATAAATCAGGAAACTAGATGAGGTAAAATAAATAGACCTTCATAGACAAATAGACCTTCATCTGTGCTTAAAAGTGAAATAAATTTCTCAAATGACAACAACTGATGTGATTATAACTGTGAGCAAAATAATCATTATTATCAATTTATCCGTTATGCAGCATGACAGAAATGTTTTGTGATGTGATTAAAATGCCCAGACCTGTAGTTGACTAACACTTGACTATACAAAAACAAATAAATAAATAAAAAACATGGTGCTCAAAAATAAAAAATAATTAAAAAAATGACATTTTAACAATAAAAATGCTCTTGACCTTGCACTTATTTTCGTTCTACTGATGTGTGTCTCGTGTTTTCAACAGCAGAAACGCGTTCAGAGTGAACCTAACAGTGTTTTAATGACACGACAGAAGAGCAGCTTTGACATTTTAATAACTGCTTTTGTCCTCCACAGATATTAAATATCCTGCAGCATGATTTAACGTGTTGTTAATGCTTGTTGCTTCATATTGTTCATAATCTGTCCAACAGTGAAAGCATGGATCCTCTCATCATTGGCGTAATAACAGGAGGGGTTATAATCGTTATTTTGATCATTGCCATCACCTGCTGCTGTAAAAGTAAGTGTTTCCTGCATTTTATCCCACGGAAATACAATTCTTGCTAAAAAAAAAAAAAAAGTGCACAGACTCATATTTTAGTGATGATGGAAATAAGGGATATTATATTAGTTAGGGCAATTGCAAAACTGAATAATAAAATGATCTTGTTTTTCCCAGAATCACTTCCGACACCTCCGATACCAGTGTAACCCTCCCTTTCATACAGCAGTAGACTACGCCTTATTGGCTGCAGAATGAAATGATTGAATTATTTATTTTTGTGTATCTTATTTTATAGATTGTAATCTGTTTGATTAATGCTCTGTAAAGCACGTTGGTCAACCTTAGGTTGTTTTTACATATGCTTATTAAAATAACCAATGAATGAATGATTATACAGGACCAGCAGATGTGTTTTAGTCCATTTTATTGTCTGTTTTATTTTCAATTTGTCCTTACAGTTCAGCTTTTGTTCAGTGACAGTACTTTATTTAGTGTTTTAATTTTCAGTTTTGTTGATGTTTTTTCCATTTAATAGAATCCATTATAAATATTATATATATAAATATTATACAGTATAACCTTGCATTCAAGAGTATGATCTAGAAGTTACGTTTACTGTGCAAATGGTAGACAAACTCGTTTAGAGGTCTTCAGAATCGCGTGGAAAGACAGCTCGTCCCATTATAGAAAGACTCTAAAAGCAGCCAGGGCCG
This sequence comes from Ancherythroculter nigrocauda, assembly GCA_036281575.1. NCBI lineage: Eukaryota > Metazoa > Chordata > Actinopteri > Cypriniformes > Xenocyprididae > Ancherythroculter > Ancherythroculter nigrocauda. The sequence goes on from VTFQ01000006.1 coordinate 1,507,480, forward strand.
AGCATCTCCGCAAACTCATAGAAAATAACCAAAACAATCCACGGTTCTTGTTTAGTACAGTGGCTAGATTAACAAATAAACAGACATCACCAGAACAAAACATTTCATTACAGTTTAATAGTGATGACTTTATGAATTTCTTTACTGAGAAAATTGAAAGTATCAGAAATACAATTGTAAATGTTACAATCTTTAACAGAGTTTTATGATTCAGCCTCAATTATCGCCCCTCAAGAACAGTTGCAGTGATTTACAACTATAGGACAGGAAGAGCTAAATAAACTAAACCAACAACATGTTTATTAGATCCAATACCCACTAAACTACTGAAAGAACTGTTACCTGTAGCAGAAGAGCCTCTTCTCAATATTATCAACTCGTCTTTATCTCTAGGTCACGTCCCACGACCGTTCAAGCTAGCAGTTATTAAGCCTCTCATTAAGAAACCACAATTAGATCCAAACGTATTAGCAAATTACAGACCCATTTCAAATCTTCCATTTATGTCTAAAATACTAGAAAAAGTAGTGTCGGTCCAATTGTGCTCCTTCTTGCAAAAAAACGCTGTCTATGAAAAATTTCAGTCAGGATTCAGATCTCATCATAGCACAGAAACTGCGCTCGTTAAAATTACAAACGACTTACTTCTAGCTTCTGACCAAGGCTGTGTCTCAATACTAGTGTTACTTGATCTCAGTGCTGCGTTCGACACTATAGATCATAAAATACTCCTAGATCGACTACAAAATTACACTGGTATTCAGGGACAGGCATTACGGTGGTTTAGGTCGTACCTATCAGACCATCACAATTTTGTTTATATAAATGGGGAAAAATCTAAGATAACGATAGTAAACTATGGAGTGCTGCAAGGATCAGTGTTAAGCCCTCTGCTATTTTCAATCTACATGCTGCCACTCGACAATATTATAAGAAAACATGGAATTAGTTTCCACTGCTATGCCGATGATACTCAGTTATATATTTCAACACAACCAGATGAAATCTCTAAATTATCCAATCTGACAAAGTGTGTTAAAGAAGTAAAACATTGGATGACTAGTAATTTTCTTCTATTAAATTCAGATAAGACTGAAGTATTACTTATTGGACCAAAAACCTGTACACAGAATCTCTCAGACTACAATCTGCATTTAGAAGGATGTACTGACTACAAAATGCAGCTGCTGTATCTTACTCAAGAAAATATGATCATATAACACATATTTTATCATCTCTACACTGGTTACCCATTAAGTTCTGTATCGATTATAAAGTATTGCTAATGACCTATAAGGCTCTAAATGGTTTAGCTCCTGTGTACTTAACTGATCTTCTATCGCCCTACAATCCTTCACGCTCTCTAAGATCACAAAACTCTGGACTTCTGGTTGTACCTAGGATAGCTAAGTCCACTAAAGGAGGGAGAGCGTTTTCACATTTGGCTCCGAAACTCTGGAATAGCCTTCCTGATAATGTTCGGGGCTCAGACTCGCTCACCCAGTTCAAATCTAGATTAAAGGCGCATCTCTTTAGCCAAGCATTCACATAATGCATCTCATACCAGATCAATTGCACATGATTATCTTTGCTTAATGTTATGAACAGCAGCTACGCTAATTATTCTCCATTTGCTTTTCTGTTTTACCTCGGGATTAGAGAGGGTATGACCTTAAACATCAGTTTGGATCCAGCCTCAGATGACCAACACCTGTGAAGAGATGGCGCCAACTCCTGCGAGGACTTCAGAAGATGCAACATCTGGATCAACATGCACATTCCCAAATCTCTATATATCCTAATTATCGTTATTATGTAATCATTACTTCCACAAGCTTATTGCTTCTACCTTAAATTAATTTGCTCACAGTGATTGTAAATTAATTGCCCAAATTATTACATTTGCTAACTGCATTCTTTAAATTGTAATGTTGATATGCATTCTCTGTAAAGCTGCTTTGAAACGATATGTATTGTGAAAAGTGCTATACAAATAAATGTGCATTGAATTGAATCAAATTATTTTTTAATAGAGATTTCAGAATATCTAAATATAAATCTAAAAAAGTAACTTGTCTAACTTGTCCAAACTACTCCAGGGCCCCAAAAACCATCAGACCCCTGAGTGTTAAAGAAAATCATGGGTGATTCTGTGGTGGCCAAGGGATACACTAATAAATATAAGCACTGGATTTTAATTAAATAGCAAAACAAGAGTGTCTTTCTTAAAAAAAAAAAAAAAAAAAGTCAACTTAAACTAAAAATGTTAGCACAGTGCTGCTTCATTTGTTAGGTGGTCTGAGGCAAAACTTGTTCTCATATTTAGTTTTGTTTTAGGGAGAAAAAATGAGGGCAATGTGGCAACAATCCAATATGCTCTTGTGTATTATAATAAATATCCCTCATCCCATGAACCCCACAACAGAAAGACAACCAGTAGATAAGGCAATAATGCTGTCATGCAAGAGGTCTGCAAATGTTTACACTGCAAAAAATGCTGTTCTTAGAATTTTTGTCTTGTTTTTAGTCAAAATATCTTAAAGTTCTTAGATCAAGAAGCATTTTCTTGACAAGAACAAATTATTTTCTTGTTTTCAGGAAAAATAAATCAAAATTAAGCACGTTTTTCCTTAAAACAAGCAAAATAATCTGCCAATGGGGTAAGCAAAATAATCTTAGTCCAAACTGAAAACAAGATTATATAGCTTATTCTTGGTTTGAAATAAGATTATTTTGCTTACCCCATTGGCAGATTATTTTGCTTGTTTTAAGGAAAAACGTGCTTAATTTTGAAAACAAGAAAACAAGAAAATAATTTTTACTTGTCAAGAAAATGCTTCTTGATTAAAGAACTTTAAGATATTTTGACTAGAAACAAGACAAAAACTCTAAGTAAGAACAGAATTTTTTGCAGTGTATGTTTTAACCAAATATAATTTCTGGAGCGTAAATATAATTTCTTAGGATTGTAAGTGTCCTGGGACAGGTGAAGGAGTGTGGGAAACACAACTTTGCCATTGTTTGTCCTCATGGATGAGATGTTGGGACAGAGGCTGTCCCTCATTGCCTCCATCCCTGAGGACACCTCAGGGCCAAGTTCAGCAGTGGGTGAGCAGGATGAGGAGCCAGCACCAAGGAGAAAGCGAGACAGAGGACGAGTTCGTGGATTTGATCAGGGAAGACGTGAGATTGCACAGGAGAGCAGGGAGAGGATGGACAGACTGTTTTCTCTTCTTGAAAGAATGGTTGAGAAAATAAAATTCATGCAAGTTAAAATTAGTAAATGAAACATACATTATTTTTGTAATGCAAGTTATGGTCCCACTTTATATTAAGTGGCCTTAACTACTATGTACTTACATTTAAATTAATCATTTGATACAATGCACTTATTGTGTACATACATGTTTTTACATTGTACTTATATTTTAAAAACATCTGCATGTAATTACATCTGTAATTAATTTCTGTAATTACATTTATAATTACACTGTTGACCCATCCCTTACCCCTACCCTTAAACCTACCCAAACCACCAAAGCTTTCCCTAACCTTACCCGTATCCCACCTCAATAGCTGAAAATGTGTTTCGCAATTCAATATGATCCCAATAAGTACATTGTGCTTATTTTTTTTTTGATTTAAGTACATAGTAGTTAAGGCCACTTAATATAAAGTGGGACCCAAGTTATTTGTAAATGAACCCAAGTAGTTTCTGTACATTGTTTTGTAATTTAAGTTCAAATGTGTAAAGTGTAAATAAGTAATTATATATATACAATAATATAAACAACCCTGAGTGCTTGTGGTGTGAACCGCTCCGTTGTTTTGACGCGCTGTTCACTTTAATCTGTAAAAATGGTAAAACGGCGCGGATGGAAGCAAGCCGTGGTCCGCCATTTGAATAACGCTGTTCTGTAGCATCACACAGAACTGACTGACAGCTTCAGTGATTATAAAAGGAGCGCTCTTTACTTGCTTTCTGTGTAAATCAGTCACAATTTGAAGAAGTTTTTGTTTTTCATAAGACTTCTCATACGTCAGTACAAAAAGTGTCAAACTTTGACAAAAAATTAATTCTTGATGATTTGATATTTTATAAATAAATATAAATTTAAAAGCAAAATGTGTGGGAAAAACTATATTAGGAAGTGGAAATGGCTAATAAGCCAGTAAGTGCTCCTCTGCTGCTATCTTTGTCAGGGTTCTGTCACTTCTGTCTAGTTTATTTCTTGGTTTCGTGACAGAGCTCTGACACTCCCGTTCTTGTCCTGTTTTTGTGTCTCGAGTGTTCTCGGCCCGTGCGCTCTCTTGTCTGCATGTCTTGTTTCATGTTGGGAGCGTGGCGTTCGGATCCCGGCACTCGTGTCCAGTGTTGGGGGTAACGCATTACAAATAACTTGAGTTACGTAATCAGATTACTTTTTCAAGTAACTAGTAAAGTAACACATTACTTTTTCAATTTAGACCAAAATATCCAAGTTACTTTTTCAAATAAGTAATGCAAGTTACTTTTTCACCTTTATTGACTGACAGATCTCCTGTCCCCATGTTGAGAGAAATAAAGTGGAGAGGGTGTTGTGTGCGCTGTGTGAACATGATGGTTATTGCAGTTTTAGACTAAATGTGAACATGCATTTACTCCTCACTTGCACAAAAACATTCAGTATTCCTCAAAATGAATAAAAACAGTGAAATGCAATCTCAGAAATTTTGCAAACCTGTAATAATTAACTATATTAAATTACACAAATATACTTTATGTATTTAATCTCAATTATTAACCGATGTCTTTGCTGCTGACCTTCAATATACCTAATTCAACCATACTAATAAGCAAAAAATACTTTAGATTAGATTTAGAAAAAGAACTAGAACTTCCTTCTCCTGTATCCTATTCTTCTTTAATCCAGAATGGCAGCACATCTGAAAGGTTTGTTTGAGCTGCGCCCTCTACTGTACAGGTGTAAATATGCATTTCCTTCAGCCTGAGGCTTATTGATTTCACTTTTGGTGTGAAAGGGCCTTTTTGCCAAAAATAGAACTTTTTTGTTGTTATTAAAAAACAAACAAGCCCATCCCCAGTGAGAAAAAGTAATGCAAAAGTAATGTAACACATTACTTTTGATAAAAAGTAACGAAGTAACGCAATTAGTTACTTTTTTAGGGAGTAACGCAATATTGTAATCCCCAACACACTTTCCCCAACACTGCTCATGTCTAGTTTGGTTTCGGTTTTGTGTCGGGATTCGGACTCTCGCGCTCACAGTCCTGTCTTTTATTGTGAGCGCACGGTCGAGTGTTCCTTCACTTGCCGTGCGTTCTTGTCTCATGTTTTGTCTCTTGTAATGTCATGTTTTGTGTAGTTTCACGGGCTGCGTGCTCTCATGTTGTCTTGTTTTGTGTGAACACGGGGCTTAAGAGTTGTATTATTTGTGAAAAGATGACTAAAATCTTTGATCAGCTTCAACACATGCGGTTTCCTTTTTTTTCCTATCATTTCTTTGCATACACTACCTCACAATCTATTCACCCACTGCCCTCTAGTGCCTATATGCAGGAACTACATAACACATCAGAATTACAAATCTATATTCAACAACTTGAATATTACATCCCCCTTCTTTGAAAGCTTGACATACTGTGTCAATGAACAAAATATTGTAGCTATGCAAATCTTTTAGGTATAACATATCAATGCAACAATCAGTATATAGAAGAACAACAATATAACAACATATCAATGGTAGTGACAATAACATTTTTTTTTTTTTATAGGGCAGCGATCCGCCTACACCCTTAACAATTATAGATCAAGGACAACTCTTGGTTTCACTTCATGTCCTGATCTGGTGACATAACGTGGAGCAACAGAATCAGTGTTATTCGTGTCTGTCTGCTTTGGTTGGTCCATGGGTACTGCGTGCAGAGCGCTTGAAGAGATTTCGGGCTCGGCAGTGATAGGCTGTGCCTTATCTTGCAAAAGGTGACGACGATTCCTGCGGAAGACTTGGCCTCCTGCAGCACGTACATGGTAAGACTTGAATGTGTCAGCAGGTTGACCTTTCCAGCATCCTCCTGAGATTATGTTCATGTTCCTCCTTTGTTTTTCCGTAGACCAAGATATCATCCACAATGGCCACAACTCCAGGCAGACCTTCATAAATCTCATCTGTTTTCTGCTGGAAAATATCCTGGGCTGAGACAATGCCAAAGGGTGGGCGGCAAAATGGGTATCTACCTAAGACTGTATTGAAAGTAGTCAGTTTCAAGGCTTTTTCAGAAAGCTTGATTGCCCAGTAGCCAGATCTAGCATCCATCACACTGAAGTAACAGGCTCCAGCCAACTTTGGTGTGATGTCATCTAGAGGATAGTGTGGCCGCTTTATAGCCCTATTAAAATCCCGTGGATCCAGACATACTCTCAACTTACCAGTTTTGGGCTTCCCGACTACGCAGAGGGCATTTACCCAGTCTCTTTCACAATGATACCTTGCTCCTCCATGGAGTCCAACTCTTCTTTTAGCCGGTCTCTCCTTGGTGGGTGAATGACTGGCGTAGCTGTTGGGTCCAGCTGAATGTTGCATTCTCCAGGAAACAGACCAATGCCTGTAAACACATCAGCAAATTCGTCTATAATCGACTCCGAATCTTTCGCTGGGGAGGATACAGACAGCACCAGCTTAATCATGTCTAAGTCTAAGCATGCTTTTAATCCAAGCACAGGTGGTGACTGGGTGTCCACAATAAAGAAGTCCAGTGGCATGGCATTCTGTTTATATTTGAAGTGCAGTTGGCATGTGCCTTTAACACTCTGAGGTCTGAGGTATCGCCGGCGATACCACCTCGTTTTTTTTTTTACAAGTGAGAAAGAGACTCAAAATACTCTGTCAATGTTGCACATACAATTAAGAGTTATACACCATTTTAATCTGTGGAATATCTTCTTTTATTTGTGTACACTCAGAGTAAAAACAAAATGTTGTGCTTTTTGTAAAATAAAGAAAACTAACATGATGCGTGATCTCTCGTCTCCCTCTGAACGAACTCCAATCTGATAGTTCTCAGAAAATGAACTGTAACTTAGTGAATTCTAATCACAAAAAAATGAGACTTATGTCAAAAGAAACGTTGAAATGTCAGGTTTTAAATCGTGTAAGTCAAATCGAAAACAAACATTCTGTGTTTATGTAATCTGTATGAAAAAAGAGCCATGTCAGAAGTCTGTGATTCAGCTCATTATCCGCTAATGCGGCCACGCCCACGGAGCCAGAGCTATTCAAACGCAAATTCAGTCAATACATGCATTCGTCATCTCAATCGTGTATTTATTGTCTTGAAAAGTGTTTTGAATAGCCATAGTTAGCGATCTCTGTCCTCTGTTAGTTCGGTTAGTTCCTGGATTGCCTATTCTTCTTTAGTGCTCAGACATTTGTGGCCTAAAGGTGTACAGAGCGCCCTCCGGCTGCAAGTATGAATTGAAAACACAGTATCCAGCACTCATAGTAATGACAATAAATCCTGAATAAATATTACTCTTATGTATAGAAAATTGACAAACATATGAGAATCCATCAATATTTCTCCAAATGTGCATGCTTTTAAGCTAAAAGCCTATATGAAATGCCATAGAGGTAACATAATTGTTCAGACACTTTGCATCACAGAAATACATTATATTTTAAAGAATATAATAGAATACCATTATTTTAAATTGTAATAATATTTCACAATATTGCTGTTTATTATGTTTGATTTACACCATGATGAGATTTGAATCATGATCACAGAGGGTTTTTTCACAGTTTACCTGACTGAAAGGCCTCATTAATATGCAAGTCATTTCAGGTCATTATTATGCAATTCTTTTGTCTTCTCAGGTGAGAATCACCCATTATTCATGAGGATTCACGCCTCCACACATACTGTGTTTCTTGACCAAAGATGTTTTAGAAAATTTAAATCTCTCTATTGTTTTATATGAACAAGCAAGCAGCATAATTTTTACCTCATTTTGAAGCAAAAACTCTAGTCTACAACCTCCAATACCCAGAAGTCTTGTGAACAAAGACTTAATATATATTTTTTGGCCTTATTTCAGTGACTTAAGTTTTTTGTTTTTTCAATAACCACGCATAAACATTATTCCTTCAAAAATACAAACATGTCCATACATGTTCCTCACATATTATTGTAGCCTAGTTTGTGCTGAATACAGTGTAATGACACTTTTTCCATTAATATGTTTATGAACAACTGAAAAAAGCACAAATGTCAGGGCATGTCAAAACTTCTCCAGGGTCCCAAAAATCCTCAGACCCCTGAGGGTTAACTGACAATGGCTGTCCACCATATCCTGTGAGCTTTTTGTGGGTATGCTGCATCTTTGTTGTCTGTTGTTTGTCTGGTATTACATTAACCTGAGCACCCGTGTCCAGTTTGAATTTCAATGGTGAGCCATATTCTTTTATTTCAACTTCAGCAAAAGCTTGCTCTGATGAAGTAATTGTGTTTGTGACTATAAAGAATTCAATAAAGTCAATAAAGAATTCACTACTCACATCTGGGTATCCGTCTTCGGGTTTGTTGTCACTTACAATGTGCACAGATTTGGACTTTGACTTGCAAACCTTTGCGAAATGATTCCACTTTCCGCATTTAGCACACTGCTTTCCTTTTGCTGGACATGTCTCTTTTCTTTTGTGCTCTTTTCCGCAGTATCCGCCTGTATGGAGGCGTTCTATGCACACTGTTTGTTTTTGCGCTTTTCTGAAAGCTCTGACGCATTTTTCCATGTTCCTGATTTGCATTTGTGCTGCTGATGGCCATACTTCTCATCTGAGCCTGCGCAACCTCATGCGATCTGGCAATGTCGATTGCTTTTTCTAATGTTAATTCAGCACCCTGATTGAGTAGTTTCTCTCGAACGTGTGGGGAATAAATGCCGAAAACGACACGGTCTCTCACCATCTCCTCTGGATTGGTGTAGCCACAGTGTTTAACGATCAGACGATGAGGAACTGATCAAATGTTTCCATGGCACTCTGCGTTTTTTCATTGAACTTGTACCTAGCAAAAATTGGATTCGCCTTTGGTACTACGTAAGCTTCAAATTTGTCATAGTACGTTTTGAGCAACTTAGCTTCATCATCGGTGAGAGTCCATGTGTTATAAATATCCCGTCCTTTCTCCACGACCCATAGAAGCAGGTAGCTGGACTTCTCCGTCTCCTCTTTGCAGCGAAGCGGTCCTGAAAGCACCAGTTCAACGTTCTGCTTAAACTTTCTCCATGCATCGGTAAGACTTTGTGATTCCCAATCCATTCACGGTGCAGGCACTCCGGCAGCATCCATCTTCGCGATTCACTCTGACATGTATTATTTGTGAAAAGGTGAGCTTCAAAACATGCGGTTTCCTTTTTTTCCCTATCATTTCTTTGCATACACTGCCTCACATCCTAGTGCCTATATGCAGGAACTACATAACACATCAGAATTACAAATCTATATTCAACAACTTGAATATTACATGAGTTTTCATAGTCACGTGTTCGTGTCTTGTCTTGTGTAAGCACATGGCTTGTGATTTGTCTTCATTGGCCATGTGCTTGTGTCTTTGTTTTGTTTGGTGTGAGCACATGGCTTGTCATGTGTTTCTTTGTGCCATGTGCTCTCATGTCAATTGTCTTGACCCCGCCCACCTTGTTACCTCGTTATTGGTTGATTTGCCCCACCTGTCCTCCCTCGATACCTGCCTTGTTTGCTCTCCTATTTATTCTCCTTGTGTTTGCAGTCCTGTGCTGGATCGTTGTCATTGAATGTTTCCTCGTGTGTTTCAGTCAAGTCAAGTTCAAGTCAAGTCGGTTTTCCCTAGTGATGGGCAAATGAAGCCTCATGAAGCACTGAGGCTTCGCAACCCATTGCTTCACCAAAAGGTTCATTACCCGAAGCTTCATTCAGCATTGCTCACTAGTGACACCTAGCTACTGTGCAAAGAAATAGCAGACAAAATTAATCCTGAGCCTATGACCTGAACAGACATTTGTGCATTGCCTGGGTATAAAATAAAATATGTATCTTTCTCTGTCTGACTTTACTTGTGCAGAGACAACTGGCTCAGACACACACACACACACACACACACAGATAATTATTCATAAATTATACCATACAAACCTAATATAATGTAATAATATAGCTCTAATAATACAATAACAACAATGACACAACTCTTTAACTCTGACTCTCCGACACTCTACTACTACTTCTGGTTCTACTACTCCTGAAACACCCACAAGGTGGCGTATGTTTCGAACCCCCTTTATCCGGAAGCGACACTCAAACCGAACCGATGACGTATTCCACACAAACCGAGGCCTCGTTTGTCATCGGTCACGTGATTTCTACATTCCCAACACAAGCCTCGAATCGACGCTTTATCTGGCACGCCCATTTATGCTCGACACAAGCTCCGAAGCCTCGGTTCAAATGTCCCATCACTAGTTTTCCCCCTCGGGGTAGTTTTGTTTGTTTTTGTTTTATTTTTTGCATTAAATAAAGCCCACAATTTCTCCTGCATTTGAGTCCTCGTCCTTTCAACACCCAAAACCCTGACAATCTACTGGTTATAGTGGTCATTTCATGTCTTTTTTATTTTTTAAATATAAACGTTTGTTTGCCACATGTTCGTTTTTCCTATGTCTTTAAACTTTTGGTTTTACAAATGGGGACAATCTTTGATAGATGAACAAATAATGGTTTTGGTCATCAAATTACAAATAACAACATTAAATTAGATAATATAGCTTTGAAGTGCTGGAAAAAGTGAAAAGCACTTGAAAGTCCTTGAAAAGTGCTTTAATTTCACTCAAAAGTTTGTAAAAAAAAAAAGAAAAAAAGAAAAAAAAGAAAACTAATTTCTACCATAATACCATGGTTACAGTTAGCGTTAACTACATTAAATCCATGGTGAATGTTGGTGATTTGTGGACTGAAAAGACTTCTATAACTTTAGATCAAAACACTACATTCAAACATAATGTTTACAAGAAATAGTTATAATACATATTATTTTCCTAAGACTTTAGATGCTTACTTTTTGACAAGGTTAAGCTGATCTGTTTTTAAATATTAATATTAATGAATTATTGAATGTTTTTTTGCGTTTTAGTGACACCGCAGATCAGATCTCATTTGATGCTTTAAAACAACATGTATCAACGAATAATATAAGATATAACTTTTAATGTTATACTTTAAAGTTTTATCTGAACATACAGACTTGCGTCAGTCCAATATCAAAACAACTATAATGCAGTGATCCTGAATCACTTCTATTCAAGCATTCATAAATGACCTTATATATTCAGTTATTAATACCCTTACCCTGGGTTATTGATGTTTGTGGCACTCCCCGTGCATATTGTAACGATCATATTTTTCATGTGTTCATATTCAAACTCCACTTCAAACCGCACTGTGGGCAAAATACAAACAACACTCATGTGCTGCTGTGCTGAAGGAAACATACACACAGCTCTCGTGTCCGAATGTAGAGCAGGCAGAGGAGAATGAACAGCACTTTTGAATTCTCCGCTGTAATGTGATCTCATGCAAACATATTTCCATTTGTGCTGGTGGACAACAGCAAAACAAACTGCCTGCACCAAAACTTCAGCTCTGGTCGCGTCACAGGGAAACATATTTTTGTACTGTAGCACTGAGGAAATGAGCACTTAAGACCCTTGTCTCTGAATGACAACAATATGCAATGAGACAGAACTGATATTTCCTCATGCATAATACCACAATTATAATTATGTGCATGGATTGGAGTGAACGAGCTCTTTCTCATGAATAAATGCAGTGAGAAATGCCCCCGCATGCCTATCTACACACTCCGAGGCCCGAATCTACGTCTGATTTTGTGACGTAGCTTCGACTTTGCTTTTCAAACCGGTAGTACAAAATTGCTCTAAAAAATGCAAAAATAACTAATTTGCACACAATTTGTTAAACTTGTTGAGTGCTATTAGTGTTTTCAGTGACATGCAACCTGTACATCTGTTTGCATCTCAAAAAATGTGTTCTGGGGTTTCATGACCCTTTAACCCTTTGATGCACAACATCGGTCAAAAATGACCCGTTTTTATTTTCTATATCTTTGCAAGAGATTAATTGCATCATTTAGTATTCCAGGTATTCCTCAATTAACTTGTTTTTGATCATCACAAATCCTCATTTTCATTTTTTCTTTCTTACTTTTGGAATAAAAATCATTTTTGTATCACTACCCTTCCAATGCACAACCTGGGTCAAAAATGACCCGTATTCATTTCCTATGTAATTTCAATCATGGCTGAGTGTTTCTTTGCTTAATATTTGAAAGAAATGTATTTATCATTTATTTATTTCAGGTATTCATTAAATATCTTGTTTTTGATTTTCTGCAAATCATTATGTTTATTTTTCTTTCTTACTTTATAAACAAACACAGTTTTTGTATTTCTACATCAATTTTACACACATGGGTCAAAGCTGACCCATATATAAATCTTTAATATTTGCAATTTTATGCAAGTAGGAACATATTTAGTGCAGACAACTGTTCATCTGCCACACATTTCACATCTCAACAAGGCTGCTTTTGTATATTTGACAGATGTAAGTCTTATTATATTTCATATATTAGGCTATATATTATATTTCATCATTTTTATTTTTTTGTCATAAATCAATGCTACTGGTCACCCTTTATGTCTGTCAGTGTTCCTGAAAAGTAACAGTTTTGGACATATACAACATGGGTCTAAAGTGACCTGAATGAATTATTATTTTCTATATCGCATATATATCAAGAAATTAATTTCATCATTCATTATTCCAGGTATTCTTCAATAAACAAATCCTTATTTTCCTTACTTTTTGAATGTTTTTTTTGTGTGTCATTGCCTTTCTAAAGGCCAAAGTACACTTCACTTTTTACGTGTACGCGAGGGTCAGCATACAGATTTTTTGTAACTTTTTATAACTTTGTATGTGCAGGTTAAATTGCGTTCGACTGTGCGCAAAGTATACTTTCAGCGTTTTTTACAGTGATGTCATCGTCCAGCTCAGTTCTGTTCGCATACAATAGTGTCTTTTGATCTGCCTGCATCGACACCATTGTGTGCGAACAGAACCGAGCTGGACGATGACATCACTATTTTCTCCAGTTCTGATATAGAGATAAATTAACTAGTTATTGATTTTACAACAGAATGAATCAATACTGAATTTACTTATGCTGGAAAATGACAATTATTTTATTTAAGAGCTGTGCAGCCAAAATTATTTACCAGTTATCACTGTAAACAAGCTTTGGCACAATCTGCATTTGTAAAAAGCGCTATATAAATAAAGGTGACTTGACTTGACTTTATGCACAACATATCCCAGGCATCTTTTGGTGAAATAGCTGTTGAACCAGGTGAAGGTCCTGGGCAGCTCCTCAGGATACTTCTGTTCTGCCCTGAGTGGGGGGCAGTGAGCATCCCCACTTTTTACTCAATTTATTGGACTAAGTCTGAGTTTCCTCCTCAGAGGACACATCAGGAGTCTTCTTCATCAAGTGGAGCTGGATTTACACCTATAACTCCAGATTGACCTTGTGGCAAAAGTTTAGATTATCAGCATTTCAGACTCTATCAGGACTAAGAATTGCCTCATCCTGTTTTGTATGCTGCATCTCTACAACCATTTCTGCCATTTTAGTATGGACCAGCCATACTAACGCTCTGGATAAAGAAAATCAAAAGCACAAGAATATTTTCAAATACACATCAAACCGTTGATCAACACACGTATATATTTTCACTCTTGGACAGAAACCTCCGGAGGAGCCAGACAAGAAGAACTTTACTTCCTGCTTCAAACACTCAAAAAAACGAATTGTTGGATTTACTTAAAAAATAAGTGTCAAGTGGTTGAACGCAACAATATTGAGTAATTTGTACAAAAAACTATTTAGTTGAATGAACAAAAGAATTCAAGTAAAGCTGACAAAATTTCTTTGAGTAAATACAAACTGTTACATAATATTTATATGTGCAGTTTACTTAATAATGTTATGTTGATTTTTTGAATAATCATTTAAATGAAAAGGATACAACACATCAGAATGCAGCACCTCACCCCAAAATGCACTCAAAAAATACTAATTGAATTGAGAGCAGGAATTTCATCCTATAAACGTATATGAGCTCACAGCCTAAACACAGGCGACACTCTTCTGCATGATGGTAACCACAAGATTCAAAAACATTACAGAAACTACTCTAAATGTCCAACATAACTGAACATTAAACACTAACATAAACTAACAACATCTTTCCCTTTACTGAAAAACACATAAAATAACACTTTAATCCCTAAATTTACTCTTCTAATGCAGTCCCTTGCAAAGCATGCTGGGAACTACGGATCCACTGCACAGTTAGTTATGTCAACAATGATGTGTGCGTTTCACACAGCAATGTTAAGTTGACTGAACAAACACTTACTAAGTAAAGCTGACAATACTCAATTTTAGTAGAAACAACGCAGTTAAATTACGTTCATGTAGTTACATGAGTTTTTTAAGTAATGTGAACAAGGGTGGTTTGAGTGAAACTAACAACAGTGAAAGTTCATTTTTTTGAGTGAATGGATTCCTCCTGAGATGAAGGCACAACAGGTTTGTGTAATTACATTAAATTAGACTCAACTTTATTGTCATTGTGCAGAGTACAGTAGAGCCAATGAAATACAGAAGCGTCTAAGCAGAAGTGCAAAGACCCATATACATATATTCAAATAAAACATTACTGTTGAAAGCTGCAGTCAGATTCATTCAGATAAGTGCATGTAAACAGTGATTATGGCTCATGGATCACTAAACCCACACAGCTTTGGGTTACCAGAGCTTTAACCACTACTGCAACTCTCGGATTTGTTTTCCACAGCGTATGGTATACCCGTGATTGTGTATTAGTGAAGTCAAGCATATTTACATGTATAAATGAACACCATGCTCAAATATGCCCATACGATGAATCTTTTGAGTTTTTCTGTTGAATGTTGATTGCATGCTTTTTCCATCGCTGTGACATCATCACATACTTAAAACAAAACGCTTTGTTGACGAGACTTCCCCTGAGCTGAAGAGAGCGATAACGTGAATAATAAAAAAGGTAATGATGGCAAACAATTATTGGCTTATTTTGAAAAGGTTTAGATCCACAGGGCTTATGGAAGCGTCTGGAAATATTGGTATTGTTGGACAGCTCCCTGTAGGAAGACGGCAAACTCTTCGCCCATCATAGTGTGAAGACCTAAATCTGGGCTGCGTCTCAAACGGAAGGCTGTGTCCTCCTGAGGCTTCTGCTGTAGGCTAGACTCCTTCTCAGCAGTGAATGCTAGAATGAGATGGTTTAGTACGTCCTAAAACGAATATGTGAAACCTTTGTTTTGTTTTGCATCATATAATGAAATTGGACAAACTCAGTGCTGAGTGGCTTTCTGACAATTC